>JABMBR010004470.1:0-24774 GCA_018881525.1 Meteorus sp. PSUC_FEM 10030008
CCCCCCCCCCCCGTATCCCGTCCCCCGTCCTCCTTCCCTGTACTATTCACATATATATACATACTGTGAACTGAAGCTTTCCCACTTGCGTGTATTCGTATTTAATCTATATTTAAGCAATTGCCGGTATTCGAGAAGGCGTTGGGTCATTAGCAAGGCGCGCCACTGCGGGCAATATCTTCTACTTCAAACTTCTATAAGGACGACACATAGGGGTAGCTTCAAGTGAAACAAAGACGGCAGTTTGCAAGTGGATGTATGAACGTCAAGGAGTAAAGTACAGCAAATTCAGAATACGGTACACAATATAATTGCGATAAATTTGTTTATCTCATTTGTCAGGGATAATGTTAATCCACAAAAGATACGTTATGCGATTCAAGTTTTCAACACACACTGTATAGTTAACACCCATCCTGAGGTTTGCAATTAAATAGAGTTGTATTGATTGTTTCTTCTTCCAATGTGAACAACTCATTAGTCCGTATCACACCTTCACGACGAATAAAAAAATGTGCATAAAATGATACTTCACAATAATTCCGGATTCTTTTTCCAAACTGGCACAATTATTGTATTCGTGGAGGAGAAAAAGACAAGCGGCGGCAGGTTCACTTGGAATTCGGATAGGGTCGTTTATTTTATAGATGAAGCAGCAGTATTTATTATATGGACGATAAAAGGTGTCACATTTATCCCGAAGTTTAGCCGCTTCTGGATGGAAAAAGCAAGCAGAGTTGAGATGGAGAGCAGACGAGGGGCCTCGACGATAATGTTTCTTTAAAAGCTCGTAGACTTTCTTCTACTGTCATCTACTTCAGAATAAAATGAGCTGGCATGAACGGAGTAGAAACAAATAAATTTGTATAGAGTCATTCGTAAAGATAGATACTCTCTTTTTCAGGTGCAAAAAGAAATTTACCCCATAATCAGACATAAATTAATGGATGTACAATCGATCAACGCTGTCCTATCTGAAGGACCTGTACCCACGAATTTAAATGGATCATATGTAATAAATCAAATGTTCTTGCCACAACAGACTAACTTCCGTCCGTACCCCTATACTTTCAACAAGTGTATCCGCCACACTACTCATAAAACGGAAAAAGAAAAACAAATCATACAGAATACAAAACACCAATACCGTTTCGTAGAAACATTCGTGATACTGATCCAGTTTCATTCCTGTCCCCTATCGTTACGTGTCTGTTGGCAGCTGCTGACAGTGAATATTGATCACGATTGTATTATCCGAAGAAACATTTACCACAATGCCAAATCACTCTGTGAACTATGATTGAAAACAGAATAAGTTTCAAATATTACTTGGAGTATAATTTTCGTCCATCGAATTGAATCACCAACATAGATATTTATCATTTCTTTCGGTCCAAGAGCTTTTTCATTGGCGGGAAAATATACACAAGTGCATTGGTTCTTGCTGTGTAGAATTGAAGATGGAATGATAAACGTAAAATCGTTTCGAAGAATAGGAGCATGAAGAGTGGCACAAGGGGTAAAACGATCTTCTTCGCAAAAGAGCAAGGAGGAAAATTAGCCCAGAGGGACTTCTTAACAACTAGGAGAACCAAGGCACAATGTTTGAGTAGTAAGAAGCGTCAGTGAGAGAGTAAGAGAAACGGAGAGAGGGAAAGGAGGTGAGGTGAAGTGAGGGTGAGGGTGAGGGAGAGGGGGGGGGGGGGGTGAATTGGCTTTTGCACGCAGCTAACCACCCTTACGAGACACAATTCACCCTCGTATGCCTCAGTAACTATGTCGAATTTGTAGTTAAGACGGTAAACGTAAACCTGGGAATTCGCTGGTGCTCCGTATACACGAATAAGATACATATGAATATATACATGCTATCAAATCCTTTTCAACTAACCATCCCCATAATACAGCCCTTTGATAATATTCTGACATATTCGCCCATCGGTGTGATATGTCTAGTCACTTGGTCCTTATGATGGGAAGAGAGAAAGCTGATGAGAAAATAACTGGCACGTGACACCAGTATCATCCAGAGTACATTCTATTGCCACACCAAAGGAGAGTGAACTAATGGAGAAAGGAAACCAAAGTATGCAATAGAACATGAGAATATTGGACAATTCATTGCAAAAGTAGAGAGTTTTTCTGCGTGCGCCCCTTCTCCTCTACCTCTCCCCGCAAGATCTCTTCGCCGTACTCTGCTTTTTTTCTTTCTATTTTACTGCCCCCCTCGAATCGCGGACTACCCTCCGATTTATGGAGCATTTGGTACATTCGATATTTTTCTATTGTCCATCCAGTCACCCCTATTTGTCTTATTTATGCTTCCTTTACAGAGCTGCCTTGTCCAGCTTCCATTCCGATTTTCCGTACTCTTTGGATTTCGCCCCTCACTATACCCCCCTCTTCCTCTGATGCCGTTTGCCACAAATCCCACTCGCATATCGTGTGAGATTCGATGGGAAAATCACCCCTCACCCCATCGCCATCCATCGACCGGATGGTGAATTCTGCTCTGGTTCTCTGAGGATAGTGAACATGTCGCGTATATTGAAACAATATATTTGTTTACCCCCGCGTGAATATTATTTCCCTCAAATCATCCCTTAAATATTTGATATTGAACTAATAATCACGATTCAATGAACGTCGATATTGGAATATTACCTCAAGTCTTTGAAATATTACCGCAGCTCCAATGTATAATTCATGTATATAATAGCCATTGAATCTCGGGAAAACAGTGGGGCGAAGGTGGAAGGGTTGAGATGTTGGATAACTACTCCTGTTTCCCAAATCGGCGTATTTTGCGTAAGATGAAATGGGGCAAGGGCAGTGCGCGTCCCTTCTATTAAATTAACGTAAGACGAGAGAGATTCACGACGATGTTTGGCAACCCGAGCGTCTCTCAGTGCCTCCTACTTCGCAGTCCTTTAATACCTGTGGTTCGAGTGAATTTGTGACAATCATCAATATATGTGACTAACAAAAAATTTCGTCACAATCAAAAGCCTGATTATTTCGAACAGGTGATGCTATGGCCAAAAATGTATTCATAATATACACTCCGCGTCATGGGAGATCTCGAGACAATTAGGAAACACATGAACGATGAGAATATGTGGGATAGCTCTTTGTTAGAATCAACCCGCACGTATGGTGACTAATTTAATTTTGATCTTTCTTCAGTGTAAGCACCAAAATGTAGCTGAAAAGTGAATAATCAAGCTTCCGAAGCCACCATTCTAAAGTCATGTAGTAGTTATTCGAAAATAATGAAGAATCACTATGAGAATTTCCTGAAATTTTTACTGCCCTCTCACACATTCCCCCGTCGCGAATTTCATGAATACAGAATAAAAAGTGCACTGCGGGGAACTTGTAACATTCCAATGGAAATTCATCACATCAGTTTTCATACATTATCTGTGGCAAAATATTCAATTACCCAACGCTATGACAGTACTGAATTTACTGCAATGATTTTATAAGAATGTGGTAGCAGTCCGTGTTTTGAGATAAGCAAGTGGCCAAAGCCGAGAAGAGAGTAGTATGCGCGCGGATGAAATAGGGGTAGTGATGGCAACGGTGGTGGTTTGGCTTGTCGTGATGCCGCACAAATTCGAACGAAGAAAGGGTGTGTCGGACGGGCATGTCCTGTCATGTCCGATAGCGATATACCTTGGGCCTTTTGCTCTTATCCTTGTCCGGATTTTCCCTTAGAAATTCCTACGAGTGTCTCTCTAATTGCATAATAGAAATGCCCGCATGTAAAGGTTGGGCGAAGGCAGATTCAAACGAAGAATAGTCAATGCGGCAATTGTGAGATGGCATTCGAGACCGATTCTCCTCCAGTTTACTAGTGCTAATCATATAATTATGAAAATACACGGTACACAAGTCTCACAACGTGTTTTTACAAATCTTATCATTCGAAAAATAGAATTGTTCATTTATCGATGGATCGGATTTTTGCATTATGCATTTAATGATTAAACATTGTCGTGATTCCATATAATTAGAGGGTGAAATTGAATTATTTAATCTTCGATGTAATATATATCACATTGTTGCGATAGCTCAATGAAAAATAATGTCTATTAATTTCCACTAGCGCTGTAGATGAAACCGGTCAAGTGGTCAGGAGGGTGGGAATTCCAATAAATTGATGAGCCAGTACTCGGCAGCGTAATAATAAGATGGCTAATGTTGTATGGCGATCAGCCCTCTTGGCTCTTCGCGGATTATTAATTGCTTCTATAAAAAAATTTCCACTCTACTCTCCTACTCTCCGAATCACCAACACACCTATTCGATTGTCAGAAAAACTTGAGATTGGACAGCCGTCTATACCCACACAATCAACAAAAATTTTCGGCCATGATATTCAGTGCACATAGTCAATTTGATTGATAATACTTTTTTTTTCCTTACATTAAATCCGCTTGCAACCAAATCGAGGAATTATTTTATTTATCAAATTTAAATTTGTAACAACCAACGTGCATATGAGCTAGGAGGGAAAAAAATAATAAATTGAGAGGGTGCGTCGGGAATTTGGTCTGAGAATGTCTTTCATACCGCCGTATGAAGAGAAGGAATTTTTCATCGTTACTAAAGTCCTCGGTGGTGGGGGGGATTGAGTATGAAGAAAAAAAGAGTGTTGAGAGGGAAATAAATACAAATTGCAGGATTACCAGGCTCTCTTGTCGAAGAAAAGCACATCATGACTCGCATGAGTGAGAGGAGGATCTTTTCTCTAGGCATTACATTGGAGGGAGTTGGCATTAGTCGTTGATGGTTGAAAAAAAAAAAAAGAAAGTGAGTAGAGTGAAGAAAATGGTGGCAGCAAGCTCAATTTTTCCGCGCAATCTTGTCAGTAACACCCTTTACATGAGAATATTTTTTCCACCTCATCGAACCAACTCGTACTTGTCATAAAGTGTTTGGATATGTTTTTACACACGACCCTAACTACACTGGTACGCGTTAAAACAGTAGTTTTAAGGGTGAGTCTCCTATTTTAATGCGTATTTTCATCATAAATTATTTTACGCGGCTCTACGGAGCCAGCAGCGATTGGACGGGACATTAAAATCACCGCGAAAATATTACCGCAACTACCTCAGTGACTCTACCAACTTTTATTTATAACAGCAAAGAAGCAAAAATTATATGAGAATTTACATGGAATCAACTTCGACGTAACTATAATTTTCCAATTATTTAATTATATATCTCTGACACGTAATTCATCATATCATTATTGCGATATACTTGCAGCACCGAATGTGAATATCATTGGAGATTATTCGATATCTGTCGTTGAATAAATTATAAAGCGTGTTCATACAACTGGGATATGACATTTTACTCCAACTACTCCTGTAACATGCACAATATAATATCAATATCGATTAAATCTCATCTCCACTCTATGCTCAATTATTTATACATGCTCTAATTATAACCGTGTATGTTAATAAACACCGAGTTAACTAAAAAGTCACGTAATCGATTGTTAATTAAATTATAACATCAAGAGTTCATACACCCCCAGTATGTTTGCCAATATATGTATAAACCACTATGGAATCACCGTATTCGTGTCGTGGAGTTACGTGACAATGAAGACAAAAAGTCACCAACTCTGATACCACAAATATTCAAATTATTCATGGTAATTAAATATTTTTCGTCGTGTCGAAAAATTTCGTAATTTTCCAGACTATGCTTGTGAGTTTCCTCAATATATCCTTTTGACAAGCACAAAAAATAATGCATTCTATCCATACCACTAATTACCCGACACCAACGCATTCACGTACATTAAGTGGATTTATGCTTGTATTTATTTCACGAATAACATCATATCATCGTACATGACAAATACATATATCATCTAACATTTACTATACAATCGTTGCTCAATAATTCCTGATGCCAATTGTTCTTCGCAAAACTTCAGAAAGAAAAATTTCTTTTCTTCGTTTTTCCACTCTCCCGCTGAGCATACTTCTGAAAATACCGTTCGCCCCGACTTCCGATATTAAATTACACACACATGAATATTTATGAACAATGATAAATGTAACAATTATTATTATTATGAAAATGTTTGCAGAATGTGCTGCAAGAGTGCTGATCAAATTAATGCGAACGGATACCAACATAATTGAAGATTCAGAACAAAATGAAACTAAAGATTTTGTCATCACCCCTGCGAGGAGCATCCAAGATGGCAGTTGAGAAAAAATGATTTGTATGGCATTGTCCCTACATGAAGGAAAAGAATCAGAGAGGATAAGAGAGGCTAAAGTGAGGGGCACAAAATCACAAGAAAAGCGGTCGGTTACACTGCGCTACCGTGACGATGTAGCTTGGGTAAGATGCAAGTTAATGGGAAAACCATGAAAAATTCAGCGGAATTTTTCCAATGATCTCAGCACATTTTATTCTTGGTACAGCATTGAACAACATGCCAAATATCGGTTTGCAATATTATTATTGGATGAATTAATCATAATAGTTATCCAGAGCGATAAATATCTCCGTAATGGTAAATGGAAAAATAACGGAATAAAAAAGGATAAGGGAAGATGATATTGATGCTCAATACGACAGGCTCGCACACGATTTCAACGCTCCCCTATACGAAATTTCGTGTCCTAAAACATCGTGAGAAATTTATGAAGCGTAATGCAGTGAAATATTTATAATCGAATCGCCGGGAGAACACATGGCATATCCGTCATAATTATATAACGACCAAGATTACGGTTTGTTGAGACAGAATAACAGCCACAGTTGGATATATTGTAGGGATGGTGTAGACCTGAGAATATACATAAATCTCTATGTACACTCTCTTCTCCTTGCTCCTATACTTTCTTTAGGAAACTACGGTGTCGTAGCAAAATTACGCATTTACAATGCTCCCCAGTCCATCCATTCATCCGTCCTCTGTTTCTTGTTCAATCTCTCACTTCCAACACAATATACCGAGACTACGCACAAGACAGTTATTTTCCAGCGTCGCACAAGGTTAATCATCGTTGTCGCTGTGTGGCAAATGACATAAGACTGACTGGCAAGTACAAAAGCGACACAGCAGACTGTCCGAGTAAACAGAGACGTGCGGATGACGAAGGAAACGTGTATGGGCTCACAGACGCCCGTTTTGTTTGTACAACTTTTCGACGTATAATTTGCGGTATTATTATATTCCGCGTATTATGAACTTATACACTTGGAAACTTTTTGCAATTTCATTCCACACAAATATACTCACTTCATCACAATGAATTCATGTAGAACAACAAAAACCTTTTTAATAATTTTTCATAAATCACTATTACCTTTTCTTTCGATTTTATATTTCATTGGAATGATTCTATCGAGGAGCGTAAACATTTTCAGGCTCGATTGTCCTTCCCTCCACAGAGATTATTTGTTTTTGAATTTTTTCCTCATGTTAACGTAACATCTGACGATTGAAACTGAATTATTATACGGATTACACACTCTAGCGCAAGTAAAATGAAGTTTTCCAATTAAATACGGATTATATCGTTTTGTCTCGATATTGAAAATATACATATCGATGTGATGGCAACAGTGCCCTTATACCAACGAAAGGCGGTGTTGGGAAAAAAAAAACGCACAGCGAAATAATGGAAGAGTGGAAGAGAGAAATGTAAAATGAAAGTACAGCAGAGCAGAAAAACGCAGGGGAAAGAGTGAGAACACACGAGTGACATAATAATTTTCTCCCACGCAGTGTAGCGCACTGTCCTCCATGGTATAAATCGCTTGAAACTTTTGTCAACATTGAAACGAGTACATCACACTCACACACTCACTTGCTAATCCTGTCCCTTTTTGTCGTCCCTCATCCAGGAGATTCGAACTCCAATATCGTGTTCAGTTGTTTTTTTCTTCCTCTTCTTTTCCCTTGCCATCTCACCGTACAGCAATTCGTTCATCTGCAAATAGAATAAATATAAAAATGATTAATACAAATATTCTATTGACCATCCGTAGAGGGTAAAAAAATGGCGATGAATATATGTATTCTACCGAGACATTGAAAAAGGAAGGAATATCATTGATTGGGTAGATTTCCGTGCGATGAATTGATCGATGAAGAATATTCCTCAATGGTTGATGAGTTGATGAATTCGCGATGGATGTCGATACGCTCCGTTTACCCTCCATGGCCATTATGATACAGCCATACCAACTCTGATACAATATAACTAAACAACACCTCGCACCGCATCGATATCTACATTTGTATGTGGGGCGTATACGTATCTGAACATATATATTGAACACACATGCATTTGATATCGATCTCATGCTGACATAGACATGCAAACGCTGAATATCGATTTACAAAATTATGGCAGTGGGTCAATTGTGAGCTGGGGCGTGTTGGGGTATAGAATTCTGTTCACCCTCGCTCACGTCACTTTAACGTCCCGTTGATTCATACCAACCCATTGCATTTGTATACCAACAACACACATTATGCTCCATAAAAATAAACAATACAACCTGATTAATCATTGAATAATTGATCGGTCGATAACAAATATAGCATGAGTGTAAAAAAAAAATGGAAGAGATGAGTGTGAAGTAAATTGGTACTTGTTGGGCCTGCCGTCGCCGTTTTGAAATTTGCAAATACACGATTGAAGTGTGAATTTATTGCAGCACAGATCGCTCGCCATCCTTTTGGAAAGTGGCTTGGGATCGCCTACGTATTTAGTTGCCACCACGAATTTTCCTATCGCTACTCCTTGCGCCACACGCGAGCACACCCAGCGAACGGAGACGCAATGAGTGTAAGTGAGACAGAGGAGTAGGTTACAGGGATGATGAAAAGGGTACGAGAAACAACGTGCTGTGAGGATTAGCATAGCCCCCCTCATTAAAATACAAACACCATTCCCTCGGCCATAGTAAAACTCGCCGACGACCAACGCAGCCCGCGCTGTAGGCTTTCAATCCTCCGTATTCAGTGTATCCCCCAGAAACTCAACCTACTACCACACCAACGCAACAACTTTTAATCTATATTCGTTAAGTCGCCCTAAGTAACTGCTGCGTCTGCGTTAATTTTATAATTTTCGATTCTCACGTAATACCAAATTGTAAAAGTCACTATGAAGCCTTTGAAAATGAACTAAAAAGTGAAGTAACATTCTAATGTATTTATATTTTCGGAAATTATGGATTAACTGTGAGGAGATATAATAACTTTCAGAGAGTCTGATACAATATTCAAGTAGACAATACGTTGAATTTATAAATAAATATATATGTATCAGTGAAAAATATGCAAAATCTCAGGCGATGATGAGAGGGGTTGGTATATAGCAAAGACATAGGGCATAGTTTCCGCCTCGACGATCGTCACATGCAAATGCTCTCGCTGTTCTCACTCTTCGCACCAGCGAGCAGCCAGTTTGGCCCGCTGTCTACCGCGCATCGTGTGTCCCTTCCACCCTCCATCATCCCTATTCCGTACTATTCACCCTATAGTATTTCAACCCACTCACGGTCTTCTGTCGATGCGGGAAGCATTCGACGACGGTTTTGTTTTTTCACCGTCAGAGAGAATCTACGTCATGGTGGCAGTGACTGAGCATTATCGTTCCCGCGATGAAATAACTTGGTACATTGGCAAAAGCGATTTTTATTCCTCATACTCTGCATCATCCTCTCCGAATATTCTACAAATTCTCTTTATGCAATCTTTATTCTTTATTTATATGTTTATTCTGTTACATTTCATTATTTTTCCCCATAGTATAACCTATGAATTTTTACACCCCTTGGAGTTTTTACATTCTTCCACCTATTATCGATTTCCGTTTGGATGATAAACGATTGTATATGTTTCGCAAAATCCCCTAACAACATAAACATCAAATGCATTGGCTCAAACATGTCAATATTGTCACTATATATTGCTTGATTTCCTCTCGTCTTACTCCCCCTGTTTCTCTCATTGTTCTGCAATGTCAGCACTAAATCCGTTAAAGATAACCTGATACCCCGTCCGACACAAAAAGAACGACTACACCAAGCAGACCATATAGAATAGTTGACGTAGTCAACATTGACATAAAAAAGTATTTTTATGTTCATAATTTGTACGGTTTCATCATACGAAAATTTCATACAGTGCAGGTGTATCTTACACAAAATAAAATAATTCTACGAAAAATCCATATCAATCGAATTCATACGAAATCTATATTTGAAATATATGTCGCCACCATACAAACAATGCATATGTCATTTTTGACCACAGTTGTCTAACACAATGGATTCAAGAACCAAAAGCTTTTACTCGGAAGTGGAAATAAATATTACTATCACCCTTCACCATCCCACTCCACAATTTTGCGGTCACATTTTTCCACTATACTATGAAAAGTATAATATTTGCGAACATCCCAGTGAAAGAAAAAAATTATAAAATTCCGTGAGAAATGCCCAAACTGCTTTCATATGTTTTTACCATTTACTTTTTTGTTCTTTTCGGCCGCATCACTCTGTTCTTGTCACTACTCACAGCATGAAGCGGATGCCGAAAGTAAGATCAAAAAATCAGTGAGGGGCGGATATAGCATAGATTTTCGTACCGTCTCTTTATCGAGTATCGGGAACGGGAGTTGATACATATGCAGAGGAGTCGATATCTCTCGGGTTATTACTCTCACCAGAAGCTTACGAAACGCTAAAGATAAGCCACTCAGTGGTAGAGTGCGATTGCCCGGGAAGGAACTGTTTATCGACAAGGGGCTGTTAGAAAACATTATGATAATTTGTGTTGACTATTGACAACGAACAGTTGGGTTTCAGTTTCCAATTCTTATTTCATTTGTTCATGAGTACATTCATCTACAAGTATTAATGCAAGTATATCTGAAAATGACAGTGAAAAACTCTGCGAATCCCGTCTCTAATACGTCAATAATACACCAACACATGATAAACTCTATTCTTCGCATCCTAAACATGACTACTCGATTTGAACATAAGAATATAAATATAAGAGTTTATATCCCAGCGCGAGTTCACCCCAGTAACCGACGAATGTCTCGGACATTGAGACTAATTCGTTGTGTGCTGTTCCTATCTGCGATGCACATTCACGTAACACATTAAAATCAAGCAAGGACACAAAATGAGAATGAGACGAGGTGGAGGGAGATTGTAAGATGCGTGTAGGGGGTATAAGGTAAGGTTAGTACGCGACTAACGGTCGGGTAAATGAAGGGTTGCGTTGTCAAGTTAATGTTCAGCTGTTACATGCGATTTGTCCTTAATTGCTGAGAACGGGTAGGGTCGACCAAAACCTACAAAGAGACTGGTCATTTCGTTCGCAAGATTTTGCATTGACATTTCACCCATAATTGCTTTACCTGGACCCTTCAAATGATCCTATTTGGTAACACGTCGTTGATCTGATAAATAAATATCCACATGAAAGCATTACAAGCTTTATACAAACAACAACATCATCATCATATTCATCATCATCATAGATTTCTTGAATTCACATAAAAAAAAGGACATGCATAATAATGGCCCCTATTGTAACTCTCCCCGTAACACTAAATAACATCACCACACCAGTTACCAGAATTAAAACCTCATTGACGGAAGGCAGCAACCCACCCAATGACTTTTCCGGCCTCACGACTTTTTACCGAAAAGGTCATAAGCATACATCACTGACGCATTCTCACGCTGCTCTGGCAAGTAATCACCCATAGACCAGACTCCCCTCTTTCTACTCTCTGCGTCCCTCCGGTCCCTCCGTGCATTTCTCTCTTCACTCATTATTTTATTTATCCATTGGATTTCTCACGGCAAACTGTTATACAAAATTCTCGAAATTCCCCTCCCGAAAATCGGAAAATCCAAAAAAATTTCATGAGTCGATCCGCATAAGTAAATATATTCGTAAATGTATAATGAAATGTACGAGCGCGGAACGTAGTTGGGTGACAATATAAAAATAGCACTATTCATTGATTCTTCCACTGTTGCACAATTATATCAATAATTGTCCACCAATTCAATCTTGTAGTGCCATTTGCAATCGACATCCGACAGTATACATGGGGCGATAGAAAAACGAGTGGACGTGAGTATATGAGATGAGAGCACGGCCCTGTTGTTTTTGCTTGGTGAGTTTTGTGCTGACCGGTGGTGGTGTTCCATGCGGTCAATGGCACCCCACTTGGCTCGCTCACTTTCTCTTCTACCCTATGGTTCGTAGACGTCACTTATTGCCCAAAAAGCCGCCGTGTTAAGCGGACCTATTCAGCAACTACACCCGCTTGTTGTCCCTCGAGAATCAAACGGGATTACGATCCGCTGTAAGGATCTTTATCGGTGCGTTAATAGCCACCAATTTTTTTTTTCCACGATAGATGTCATCATTCGATCCCAACCCAATATCATTCTCTTTATCTCACATATTATACAATCATTGAATTCTATAGATCTAGGAGAGTGATGTCTCTGGTTCTCTTTTGATGAACCACATTAGACATGTTGATACATCATTTGGCTCCAATTTCACATCAGTGTGTACATGTATTCATTTTTTTTATGTTCATCCAGAGCGTTGCGACAAGTTAGAACAACTCTTATCGCAAAATCGCAACTTGTGTGACTCAGAGAATAGATTGAGCTCTATATCCAAGGTCGTACGAATTGAGTATGCGATTCATTTCGGAATAGGAAAAAACAAAAAGAGCAATAATAAAATCTTCGATTAGAGAAAATGTCCATTTCCCTCCAATGCTTGGAAAAAGTTTTTGTATTTATTCTTTCGCTGTCCTTACGAAACTCAGAACACTCATTCCGCGTTCCACCATTCACTTTCAATGATAGAATAGTTCATTGAGGTGAAATCGAGCAAAACTTTATATTCTCCTCGCAAATCCCCAAGATTTCGATACACATGAAAATAGAAAAGTAAAGTTCCTGCTGTCCCAAAATGCGTGTATTTGTCTCAGGACAACGACATATGAAAAGTTATATGGAGAATAAAAGGAGGGGAGGAAAGTGAAATGAGAAATTGAATGGTGTATAGTAAATGATGCATATTTAAGAAATGCAGGGGTTGCATTCCACTATTAAAAGTGACGAAAAATTTGGTATCATGTGCATAAGAAAATGGACATGATGACAAACTCTGCATCTAAACATCTCATTCAACGTTATACTCCTGAGAACTCCCAAGTTTCCGGTAACACGTTTGTCTAGTAATAGATAACGCCAGAAGTTGTGATAAAAGAATCGAAAATTTCTTCGAAAGTTTGTACAATCGTTCATTCTGCATATTTTTTCGTATATGGCTCTTGTATATGCAAACCTCATTTGTTCTTGGAGAGATCTTTCGCGTGCATTGACTCGAGAATTATTATTACCGCTGTCACGGAGGGTTGAGGAAACGAGAGGGGAGATAGTAAGGACAGAGATGTAATGTTTTTGCACTTCTTCACTGGGCGTCTCGCACTCCTCGACCCAAGAAATTACGACTTTAAACTCCACCATCCTTTTTTTATGACCTTTATTACATTCCCAGAGTGAATAAAAAAGAGTGAGTTAAAAAACTAGATGAATAAAATAACTTAATGGTGGATTATTTTCGTATTTTTTGATTTTTTTTTTTTTTTTTTTTTTCGTTTTCGGTATTCATGTACTGTGGTGAAGATGAAAATATTTGACCTCTTCAACTGAATGTAATCTTTTCCAATCATCATTCCTTTCTCACTATCCGCCAACTCTCAGAATAATTGAATCAGGAACGTTGACGAGTCAAATACACTCATCCACTTTTTTTCAATGTTGACCACCAGCTCGTCAATAAAGGCCATCTGGTCAAATCATTATAACACAATGATAAATTAAAAACGGACCATTCTACACGACCTTCCACCACCCTTTCTGCTTTGTATCGGTTCTCTCCCGAAAATTCGGAAGAAAATTGAACATGTACTGTATGATTGATGATATAAACATTTATATACATATCCACTTACTGACGTAACAGTGGAGCGAACTGTATTTGACGAGAATGAATGCAGGTGTTGTCGATGATTTATCACCAGTAATTAAATTTCTGTCCCCACATCCGCCCGTGCCATACATCCTTACACTCTAGTGTAACTCGGTTGATTCTGTGTTTATATTATCTATATGGGGCATTCCATGCCAAATTGACCACTTTTGATAGCGAACCTTTTCGATTTTTCTGAAATTTATCCATCTTTTTCTACACTACTGGAAACAATTTTCAGAATTTTTGTAAATTTTTTTCACCAACCAAAAAAAAGTTACTACTTTTCCGTTAAACGACTATAACTTTTTTGGAAATTTACCCATTGAGATGTTTTTTTTTTAATTTTTTTGAATGTATTTTCTGGAAAAAAATGACCATAATAATTCGCATTCATTTTCAGCTTTTTTTTCGAAACTTTTGGGAAAAAATAAAATTTTCGGCATGATTGACATCTTTGATTTTCGTTTTTTTCATTTTGTAATAAACTTCAGTATGTCCTGCGAATTTCCTGAAATTTTCAGAGAGGAATTTTTTTTGAAAATGAAAAAAAAAAACTTTTCTCCCAAATGTTTTTTTTTTATACTATTCTGAAAATTTCTCAGTAAATCCAGAAAACTTTAAAATCCGTGTAAATAAAATAAAAACAATAATTAAAAGTGATAATCATCGATAGAATCCGATTATTCTTCAATAGACTTAGGTCAAGAATGAAGAGAAGCTTTGAATCATTTTTTCGGATTCTTTTTTCCAGAACTACATGCAGAAACAAAAAAATGAAATACGTGTTCGATCCATTTTGGTGCAACGCATGAACTTTCAAAAATTTCAGAGTAATTAATTTGGTGTTTTCCCAAAAGTTTCGAAAAAAGAGCTGAAAATGAATGCGAATTATTATGGTTATTTTTTTTCCAGAAAGTACATTCAAAAACGAAAATTTAAATAAAAAACATCTCAATAGGTCAATTTCCAAAAAAGTTATAGTCGTTTAACAGAAAAGTAATAACTTTTTTTTGGTTGGTGAAAAAAATTTACAAAAATTCTGAAAATTGCTTCCAGTAGTGTAGAAAAAGATGGATAAATTTCAGAAAAATCGAAAAGGGTCGCTGTCAAAAGTGGTCGATTTGACATGGAATGCCCCATATACATCTGCACGAATGTGGCAAGAATACAAGAAATATTAGTGATGGTAATTCAACTCCAATTGCTTGACAAATTTCTTCTAGCGTCCTGTATTTTGCATCCCCATCACGACTATTTCTAGAAACATCGAGCGTTTGCCGAATCAATGACAATGGGTAAGACAAAAGCAGACTCAAACAACGTCCCCTTCTTCATGGAAAATGACATAATGGTATGTTATCCGACCAAATAATGAAAAAAGATACGTATTCTGATACACAAAAATATTTTAGGAAGAAAAGGAAATGAAATATATTCAGATGAATTTATATAATCCTATGTTTTCTGAGGATGGGAAGAGGAGAGGACATGAGTACCGGGGGTTAGTAACTTTCACCCCATTCCTCTCTCCTCTACCTTGGATCCTGTCCATTGGACATTTATCCAATTAACCAGTTCTCTCGAAACAAGAGAGAATCAGAATGAGACGCTTTCATGCGCAATACTCCACTTTCTCGTATATAGTATTGCGACAAAAGCCAAGCTAACTGTGTAAATCGTCCCGTTGCATGCATACAAAAATACAGATACCTTATGCTGAAATGTGTGTATATTTGTATATAATGGTGAATGTTGATTTTTTATGTTTAATTACTGTGGCTGATATTGACGGGTCTGGTATGCTGCGTTACGGAGATTGGTATAGCTTGCGAAGTCACCCCTTTCTCCTATCACAGGGTAGAGATGCCGTACCACACCAGTTGAAGAGACAGCACCCGGCCACTGCCGAACCGAATGGCCAGCAATATTGTCGCCAGGGATTCCACTGCGGCTGAGGGAGACAAAGATATTGGTGGAGAAGTAGGAAGGGGAGGATGCACAACGGATCGAACGAATTGGGTACAGTGAGTGGCGAGAGGAAAAAGGATACGAATGGTCGGAAGAGTCAAAAGGGGGGAGATAGAGTGACACGGAAAATTAATTATACGGTTCTGAAAGTCGCGAACTCGCACTACTACTTGCACTGTCTCTGTTGCTACTGCTGCTGCTACTATTGCTGCTCCTGGTGATTCATGCAACGTTCCTCTCTCTCTCTCTTTCTCTCACTCTCTCTCGCCCGATACCATCACTACTAACCCTTCGTATTCGCCGATAGTTCATTTGGATAATGGAAAATATTTTCAACCTCATAGACATTGAGAGAAAAAAATTATGAAGAATTTCGAAACAAAAAGCAATCCATACTTGCGAATCATTATCTCTCAACCAAAAATTATCGTAAAAAGACGTTCAAAGCGATAGTCGCACTTTTATGCGCCTTCGCGCTGAGCGCGTTCTTGCAATATCACGTGAGGACCACATTTTGTATATATGTCTTTCTGTCGTCGTCGTTGTCGTCATCATCATCATCATTTCCCAGCATCACCATTACAATACCCACCCATGCCACAGATAGTAGATACACATGACTTTCTTGAGTCATAGTACCATTTTGCATTTTACGGAAACTCTGATTGCGAGACGCGTAACCTATCACGTATTCATGTATCATTCTTGTATCATTCTTAGTATTCTACGACTGTAGTCGCGGTGATGTTTTACCGATTGAAGACAAGAGGTTGGAGGTTATTTTTTACGTTTTTTTCTTTCTCGTATGCGGATATGTACATATGCGTATACAATATAGGAGTATGAATCGAAAAACCCACCGAGGGGCTGTAATGGACTCTGCAACATCTTGCAGAGCAGTTCGCGCACAAACTCGGTCGTTTATATCAGTTTTTTATTCTGTTCTCCGTAACAACAACCTCATTTTTACTGACTTTTTTACATTTCATCAGGCACGTTTTTCCATCTATCTTTGATATGAATATTAAGCAACTGAATATTGTTCCTTCATAAAGTTTGAGTCAGATTTTGGAAAAATTCGCGAATGCTTATCAATCCCCACAAACATATGTAGATCATTTAACTTTATATGTTTCATGGAATAGAACAATTAATACACAACTCCTCCCCATATAACATTGCTATCCATTCCGCTATATTCTTCTCTTGCTCTCTTTTATTTTAGTTCACATCCTTTCATCGCTAAGTATGTCTTTCCAAACCGACCAGCCTCATACTTACCGAGAGATTTATTTTCATTACGAGCCCCTGTACTCTTGAGTCAACGGATTTTTTGTCATCAATCTCTGGTCGATTTCGTGAATTCCCTCTCCTTCGCCCCCATTTACCATCTTATTCCGATAAACTGTCATACATCAAAACAATTTATTTATCTTCACACTTAAAAACCATTTAGGTGAGGTTTCAATTCCGCCAAGTATGATAGTATCACTAACGAGTACCCTGTATATTCCACTTTTTTTTGTAGGTGTCCAACATTTAAGAAATAAAATCGAATGGTTGACAGAAAATCCAAAAAGGCACAAGGAATGAGAAAGTAATGAATCGAGCCAAGAATCGCGTGCATAACATCGCCATTCCTATACCCGTAATGTTTTTGAGAATGGTGGATAAGGCAGGCAAACGCTCCCGCACGTACCTTCCCATCTCTTCCTCTGCCTGTGTTTGGAAGTTTAGCACGGCCACCGGAGAGTCCAGTAAATCTTACCTTACCCCCAACAAACACAAACCTAAACGCGCTTTCTGCTTCGTGCCCAATCCAACTCCGCTTTCTTTATCTCATCTTTCTCCCTCTCACTCGATATTTCTCAGCTATTCTTATTCGCTCGTTATTCGCACTACCTCCAGGCTCTCTTTCACTCGTTCACTCTCTCGCCTTATTATATCGTCTTTCCACACCATAAAATTGGGAGAGAATTTTTAGCTCCCTCTTCAAGACAATAGAATCTAATAAATTTGATTGCAGATTATTCTTGTGAAATTTTCTTTTCTTGTCCGGAATCCACAACTATACCATGAAATTCAACCAATCCGTTGATTTCATATCAGAAAGAATAACGGAAAAATTTCAGGAAGCGCATGAAATCATTATAACATGATTATCGTTGTACGATACGATTGTCGATTTCCTTGACATCACGTGATTTCTACTCTACTGTCAATTGTCACACTCTATCATTTACTTTCCAACAATTCTCGGAGCAAATTTGAATGAAAATCCCAAGCAGCCATTTTTTTCACCATGTGAAAAAATGTACTTGAGTACAAGTAAACTAAAAAATCCATTGGGCATAGCCTGAAGAAATAACGATAGTTGGCAAAAGCTCAGAATCTCAGATTTTACCCAGCTTCGACACGCGTCATCGCACAATTTCTTCCCTTATCCTTTTTCAAAACGGAATAATTCCTATTGGGAGAAAATTTCCCTATTGGAGATAACTGAACCAGCGCTTCCATGGAAACAAAATAACGATATTGCCATCAATGATGCATTCCCAACTGAGATTCTGACACATAGTGCGAAATCGTACATATTTGCAGTGGAGAACATGTTGTAACTTACATACAAAGGATAAGGTTAATTTCGATCATTGCAGCCGTCGATAAGTGTGCTCGTTCCATCACACATAAATTGAGTATTAGATTGAGATGGTTGATCGCATCAGACTGAATTAGAATCGATCTTCGGCAATGAAAAATTACCGAGCAATACTGATATGTGTTTGAAAAATATCAGTTCTCAAAAATCGAATACACTGGTTGCACCTCACACATACGTGAAGCTAATGTCCACGCAGTATCACAAGGTCATTACAGGTACTGGAATGAAATGCCATAGAAGTGAAAAACATTCTCTTACCGTGACAATAAGAAATAATATATACAGTTTCATCTGTCAAAAACAGTCCCTTCACAGTTGCCTGCAACAAAGTCGTGTTCATTATGCTACCTGACATCCACACTTCACATGGTATTTTACCTCGTTTTCATCTCTTAAAAAAACTATTTTTTCTTTTTTGCATCGCAAATATTTAGTGGAAACCAGATAAATCCCCTCCGAACCCCTTGTTTCACTGCTGTTCTTGACACGATCGTTTTTGTTTCCAGCTATTCGAAAACTAGTGTGTTGTACAGATTTTGAAAAACTCTGTTATACCATTAGACTACGACAATTCAACAAAGATTATATGCTCGATGCAATATGAAAACGTGAACTTTGAATACTCCCATCATTCTGCCATTCAGCGGGAGTTTTAAGAAATCATGATGGTCACTCAGAAGTTCTACAATTTTCCATTGTCGTCATTCTATGCTGCTCATCATTCGTCTCTTTTTCAACGACCCAGGTGTGATCATTAGGTGTTTGCACGCGGCAATTTTTTTCTCGTCACATCTTGTGCGCAAAACAACTCGACAGCACAAATCGTATTTATTGCACGTCTCGTATTCTCTTCATTAACGTCGTCTTTTTCCTATCTACAAGCTCTACGTACTATTAATTATAAATACTACTCATCTGATATTAATCGTCAGATAATTCACTGGAGTTATTTTTCATATAACACATTCAACGATCATGTACGACAGACGATAAGTTAACTGATACGGCGATATTGTTTCGCATTCATAGTTCAACTGTCCTGTACCAAATAGGATCCTGTGTGGCTTTGTTGACACGTTATACGCTTCTCCGCTATTGCTTCCCCAGTCTACATCTTCCAGAGTCATCATAATGACTATCTTCATTACTATGTGGGCGTTCAGAAAACATTTTATTTTCCATCTTCGATTATTCTTAATATATTGGTCCAATGAAATTATCGAAAATTATGGATATGAAAGTGAGTTTCAAAAATACATTAATTGACTAAATAAATAATGCCAAGATACTGGAAGTAAGATCTGGAAGAAAGTGTTTAAGAATGTTCTCATATCGAAACGTGTATTCTCTGTAGCGAGTGTATATATGAACAAAATCATTCCCAAGACGAGGAGGAAGATTGGCGAGTCTATGGGAAAGTATGAACGTGGAGAAAACTCACCGCGCGTGATGTCAAGCGTTAAAGCTAAACAGTCAAGAACTGGCCTCATTCAAACTCGTATTGAATTGATTTGATTCCACCACATTCGGTCCGTTGCTATTCATTTCAACAGCATTCACTACATTATCGTTCAATAAATAATATGTCATCAAACGGTGAATGATGAAATTTTGTGTTACAATTGTCCAGGGAATTTTCAGAATCGCGATTTATATGATATATAAATATATATTTTTTAAGTACAAATTAATCATATTATAATTTACAAATAGACCGTTTCTGTAGTGTAGTGGTTATCACGTGTGCTTCACACGCACAAGGTCCCCGGTTCGATCCCGGGCAGAAACAACCTTTTTTCATCTCTAATTGACTTTTATACTCTTTCATTAAGTTCATTATCCCATTTTAAACTATTGTGCAAGTGGTTTGACCAGTCGACATCGATGCATCCATATTTTTACTTTGGGAAGATATTCATATAACACTTATGTAGGAAAAATAAACCGTTTTTTAATAACTGTAATTAATTTTATCTATTCATACATTATGACTATTCTGTATCAACACTCCTCACAAAAACCCTGACATATATGTTATACCTCGTTGCTAGACTGATGGATCGATTTTTTACTATTCATTCATCTTTCATGTTCCACCATTGCTGATCATACATGTTATATTGCTTTCTGATTTCTAATCATCAATCATTAACAGTTGTCGTCACATATCAACAGTAAAATTTAATCTTCAGAGAAATCATGATACTCATAGGTTCAAAATTTGATTTTGAAATGATAATTCATGTTTCCTAAATAAATGTCAGGATGGCCGAGCGGTCTAAGGCGCCAGACTCAAGGTTGAAAACCTTCTCAGAATGGTCTGAGTTTATGATGGGCGTTCTGGTCCTCTCTGAGGGCGTGGGTTCGAATCCCACTTCTGACAAGTTTTTTTTCCACTTTCGAATCAATTGATAATGACCAAGTACACTCCAGCATAATGGAAGAAATACTGTCATAGTTAGATTCATCGCCTGTTTTAGATAAAACATCAGGAAATCTTGCTTCACGAGCAAACTGTGTGAAAACTTTTTTCTTCCACCGAACGTCTTCATTGAGCGATAGATCGCTCACGAATAACTGCTGCGAAATACCCAAATTAATATTCGACACCAGTATGGTTTGGATTGAATTTTATAAAAAACAAAAAAAAAAAAAGAAATGAAGTCTCATCAAAAGGCCAAAGGGAGAAGTTCAATGTAATGAACCAATGTATGTCTTCAGAATATGAAAAAGATTAGATACGAATTGAATTCTCATCCAGTAAATTTTCTATCAATGTTCTAGAATAGACTTGTCATGCCTAAGACTCACTTAAGTGCCGAGTACTCGACTACTACATCAGCTTATGACTAACTTATACACATCACGTGTCAGTTGCTCGATATTACACACAAATTCAATTTTTATCATCGATAACATGCAATAACAATAGGTAGCACCTGCATTGTCAGACACGCTCATCTGGAATTCATACGCAAATCATCACGCTACAAATATTTGATAAGATAGAAAATAATGCAGACCGTTATATTCGAGACGAAACAAATTGGAACGTTTTACGAAACATTTCAAGCCAAATTACAGTCTAATGGGTGGCCTAGGTGCTTCCGCAGTCGTTGTCAGTACCTACTAGGGCGAAAAGCTATATATCGTACCAATGGTCACCATGACACGGGTGGAGAACGAAACGCACCATAGAGTCTTGAATATGAAAATCGCAGGACTGAGGTAAAGACATTACAATTCACTGAGAGTGCACTGTATTTCAAAAATAAGATGTATATAGATATTCATGTATAATTTATAGTAAGCTTTGAATCTATATGTGTTCATAAACATAAAATGTAGATTGCTTGGCATTTGGAGTCTTCAATCGCCAGTTACACCATCACTAAAATTTCTCTACTATCTCTACGGTAAACTTGCGTTCATGACAGTTGTAATTTTTATTGGGACATTGGCAGCTGATTTGATATCCAATTACGACAATCTACTCATTGTCACTGATGATGGATGCTACCTTGCTGGGATTTCAGTTATAATATTCAAATTGCATGTATACCAAAGCCAACATAGAAAAATTCATAAATTGGTCGAGGCCGTTCATGAATCAGTAGACATACTGACGGAGTCATCCGGTAACAGACTCAACTACTTTCGTTTAGTTGATTTATCATCATTTCTTGACACGATAACACGTGCTATGAAAATTATCGTATACACAGAAGATTAAATTGATCGATATGCCAATAGATTTGGGAATTCAATCTACCGTGAAACAATGCATATTCTTCGAGGATGTGACTGGTAAATTTTTCATCACTCTTGGTAGTGTGTTGGCAATTGTTCTGCTATTCTTCGTACCTAAAGAGCAGGGTGCATTACCGATAAGAGCTATATTTCCATTCGATACTTCGTCATCACCAATGTACGAATTGGCATTCAGTGTTCAGGCGTTTAGTGTCACTTACGGTTTACTCACGATAGTACTCATGGATGAATTGGTAATAACTCTCATCAGATGGATTACCGTCCAACTTTCAATATTAGGAAGCAACTACGAAAAATGTCAACAAGACACCATTCTTGACAACATCCTTGTTTCATACGATAGTATTGATGCAAAAACCTTGGGAATTCGCTCTTTTGCGCCAATGGGAAAAGAAGATTTACAAGAGATAAATGGCTCATTTGCTTGGAGATTTGTGAATTGTGCCAAACATCATCAGAGATTCATCAATATCATTGATGAACTCAATCGTATATTCGGAGTCAGTATGCTATTACAACTATTTGCCAGTTTTTCAATGATTTGTCTCACAGCATTTCAAGCTGCATTGGTAAGATTCGTAAATTGAATGAGTCTTTTCATACGCTTTTGTGGAATATGTATTTTCTTTCATTTACTCGTTATCTCTCTCACTCTCGCTCTTTGCCTCTCCATTTTGACAAGGGTACTGCAGGCAAAAGGGACCTCATGAAATTTGTCGTTTATCTCGGGGCCGCATGTTCACAGTTAGTGAATTGGTGCTGGTTCGGAAATCAACTACTTTACCAAGTAATTAGTTCACTGTATTAAGAAATATCTGTTCTGACATGATATAATTGGAATCTCCCAAGAGCGCTTCTCTAACAACAAGTCAATGGTTATGCGGATGGGAAGCTGTGGCACTCTCTGATGTTAAAAACTTTATGATCATCTCACTTGGGCGTACGAAACAACCTCTACAGTTGAAGGCTGGGAAGTTTTTCAACATGTCTCTCCAAACATTCATCTTGGTAAACATAACACATACAAATTTACAAACACCTAGAAGACAATACGTTTCTAGTTATGCATAGCGCATTCCGTATATGAGATGTTTGCTTTGCGTCAGGTCTTACGAAACTCCTACTCATTCTTCACACTATTAAGTCATGTCACCGCAACCAAATGACTCAACCTCTCCTTCATATCAGATCTCTTGAATTTTTATATGGATAGTTTGGTACAAATAATTGACAGTGTTTTGAAGTGAAGCAACCGAAGGAACTCATCCATAACCAACAGGAAGAAGTAATGACATTCGATGAAACAACGATAAGTGTCAAATCAAATCCGCCTATAATTTCAGGAGCTGTTCCGATTTTGATATGTCAAATGTAAGTGAATATCCCGTCATTTTTCACTGGCAAGTTCCCCTCGATAATTCTGCCATATGAAAAATAAAATTGAACAAGATGAACGAGAATTATTTCCACACGCTAGGAAAACGAGGAACCTTGTACAATAATGATAACATGTCGTTGAACAAAACGACCCGATAATAATATTTTCAATGTGTTGTTTTTTTTTATCACCATGTCCAACCCGCCATCAGTAGTTTGGCCATATCAGTTCGAAAATGACAAATAAGGATAATAATCAATCGATAATTATAATCTGTTGAACTATAGTTAAAATTGCTTCGCAAGCCAATAAGATGCCATTTATAGACTTCAGCATTTCTAGCACTTTACCATGACCATTACCATGACCATTACCATGACCATACATTTGAGATAAAAAACCAGAGTTCACGCGTTCGATATTCAGAACAATACATAGAATCTCCTATGAGATGGTGTAAAAAAACTGCGAGGAATTCAGGATCTAAGCAACGCATGTAATTTTGATTGTTATTCCTTTGTCGTTTCGACTAGACTCCATAATATCCTTAACGAAAAATAACGAATGAACGTTAACATCATTTTGTCGTAAACATGCAACAAACTGGTTAGTTGCTCGTCCACACAGAGCTACCTGTTTACTGTTATAAGACAACCCGAAACAGGATTTTTATTCTTTGATGCAACTGCGTGACATACACGTGCAAATATCTCTCTCCTTTTTAACACCCTCTTGTCCCTTCTTTCATTTCGGGATCCTCTTGAACGAAAGCACATCAACGTCATGCGCATTTTGTTTCCAAGTACATATGCAAATATATAGCAAAGACGACAGGTTTGTTCACTGCCTCCTCATCTTCATCTTCCCAGCTGTAAGTATGAAGATATACCCCCCCCCCCC
>JABMBR010004471.1:0-24769 GCA_018881525.1 Meteorus sp. PSUC_FEM 10030008
CATATATATATATATTTCAAACCAATGGACATGTTCTGTATTATTTTTTCATCTAGTCACGTCACTAGTCGAATTGAAATTTATAAATTGATGAGAAAAATCAATTCTCATGAGTTATAAACGCACACGGACAGTTCCATTATTGAAACATTTTTTTTTTCTCTTCACTTCATATGTATAGTTATATATACATGAAAAACATATATAAATATTAATATATTTGTTACTAAGTAAATATTTTCTTCCATCTTAACTTTCAGTAATCACCACCTGTTGACTGTTGCAAGTGAAATTTGCTACTCTATATAATAATATGTGGGAGTGAATTACCAGAAAAACATTACTCCATTTTAAGGAAGTCCCTTCCTCAGAAGAACACAATAATTTTTTCTCCAATCTTCTAAGCATTTTATTTGCCCCTCAATTGAATATAAATATGATATGATATTACATCTTGTTATAGGTATTTGGGCATGTTTCATAGTTCATTTTTTATCATTCCTTTAAATAATCCTCCCACGAACGTTTGTGTCTTCATGACAAACTGAAATACCCCGCAATTACATTTTTTACTTGGAATGAATTTTTTTAGACGAGTTTGGGAAAAAAATATTAATGACCTCATATATACAATAAAGAATTATGATATCAAGATTGATATACATATTGACTTCTTCTCTTGAGAAAAAAAGGAAAATGAATGGAAAAAAAAATGAAACTTAGAATCAATTCCCGAATTATTCATGTTGGCACCGTTGACATTTTTTAATCACTATCATCATCATTGTTGTTGTTGAATCATCAATTAAATGATAACTATTATTATTGAGTTCTCGAGAAAATAAAGCGGCATCAAATGAGATTAAATGAAATTTAATGAACTAATGGAAAGTGATACTGAATGATGTGTTTTGCTTTGTATGAGGATGACGTTCACACCGAAATATATATAAATGAACGAAATTAATCATCATGAACCCGTTTGTCTTTTAGTAAAAAGTATGGATTGATTGATGAAGAAATAATCCAGAGACTTGAACGAATAAAATAGTTATGTCAATTTTCTAACAAAAAAAAAGATGAATAAATGAAAAGGAAACAATTCTTGTTGAAAAATTATTCGTCATTCGATGAATCGAAGTGAGAGCTCATTATTTCCTGCGTGGAATATGTATCGCGAGTACACACACGATAATGATAGTCAAAGTCGTCATGGTGAGAAAAAAAATTAAAATTAAACCAAAACAAAAGAAAAAACCAATGAAATCGTAGGGAATTTATTGTACATTGATTATTGATACATAACTATGACATTAATAAATTATATACAAAGTCAATTTACAGGCGTCCGTGATTTCGTGTAGATTATTGGATTCTTAATTCATTTTCTTCGATATTTATTTTCTCTTAACTGCAATGGAAATTTTTCGTTGACCTACATGAAATGGTTACGTTCTTCTTCAGTTTTTCGTTCTAACTGAGAGATTTCTTACAAAGAGTCTTTCATTTTGGTTCATTTGACCTCTGTGTATATTTTTCTTAAAATCGCACTCCTGGAATTGTTGGTCAGCTGGATGACAATGCCCAAGTGTGAGTAATATCCCAACTGAAGAAAAAAAACCTTTGTGTAATGATGAGTAAAATTTTTATCTTTCTGCATTGATGTCTAATAGTTCACTCTTGGAAGTCGTAGTTGCATCTATTTTCATCTTTGTTTTCATCATAGCCAATACATATTTTTGCATATACGTTCGTGGCGAATCGGAGGACCAAAATGGTTAGAGAATATTATTTCATTGCATCGTATAACCTTGTACAAGGAATATGTTTAGCAGTGTAATTATATATTAATTATGGGGAAACGTGCACAGTTATTGATTTAATTTGGAGCGAATTATGCATGAGAGCAGGCGAAGTGCACGTTGATGTTGCACTAATTGAAATATTTATCAAATGAGAATGTGTACATGAGATGTATTTTCCTTTACTATTCCATTTTGAAATATGGTAAAAAGCTCTGCCATACCGCATGAATATATGTCCCCGGTTAGCCGCAATGTTCCTTTTTTCATTTATGATACTATTTTCTCTTTCCCTCAAATCATTGACAACGAATAGGATTTTTTTTGACTTACATTTCAATTACAGATGGCGTGGATGCTATCAACAAACAACAAGAACCATCTACTAATGGAGAAAATAATAATTCATTTTATGTCGACGCAAAGGAGGATAAACCTGCAAATGGTGTCGCTGAGATTAATATGAACGTTGATGTGACGAAAACACCGGATTTGAGTCCAGAGAAAACTCTGAAAAATGGTGACATTGACGAATCTGAAATGCGTAAAACTAAGGTGAGTTGATCTCATAATAAATGTAGTCTTATTGTTTTCCATCAAGTATGAAAATTTTAATTTGATAATCATCAAATTCGAATTTTAGAGATGGCCTACTGATAAAGCTTATTATATTGCCAAAGAGCTTCTAATGACAGAGCGGACATACAAAAAAGACTTGGACGTTATCAATGTGGTAAATATATACTCAATAAGTGGAAGTAGAAAAGTAGTATAATTAGGAATGAATATGTTCATGTGCATCATATTTTATTACGTCTTTTTAGTGGTTTCGGAAAGAAGTGGTGAGAGAATTAGATTTTGAGGGCGAGTCGACAGTAGAATTGATAGAATTACTAGCAGATGCTCATGGACCATGTTTACAAGAAATGGAAGCTCGATTGGCGCGATGGGAAAGCAATTCTCGACACAATATCGGCGATTTTCTGTATAACACTTTGCTTAATGTGCTCCCACTTTACGATGAATATTTAGAGCATCTCATACCAGTACTTGAGAGAAGAGAATATTCAATACGTACATCGCGTCGTTTCGATCAGCTCTGCCGTGAGTTTGAAGCGCAAAAGCATTGTTATTTACCACTTAGCTCATTCCTGCTGAAACCATTGCAACGATTGTTGCATTACAACAGTATTATCGACCGTATGTATTTTGAGAAGCCCATATTTATACTTTTACAATACTCACATGTAAATACAATTGAGAATAATCTCGTATTTTTCACAACCATTAGGACTATTGGACCACTATCCAAAAGATCATACTGACTTTGAAGACTGTCTTGCTGCAAGAGACAGACTGGGAGAAACTCTTCTCGAAGGGCTCACCGCACTCAATCAAGCAGTAATTAGATTGATTCCAAGTAATTGCATATGGTTCAACTCTTATTGTTCTTTCGTTCCTTTCAGGAGAATCTTGTTCAACTGTGTGAACTACAGAGAGACATCAATGGCTTTGACAACTTGGTACAGGAAGGACGGAGGTTTATCAGACAAGGATGTTTACAGGAGTACAGCCACAAGGGTTTCCAGCAGAGAATGTTTTTCCTGGTGAGGAAAAGTTTCGAAGTTTGGGCAATTTATCAATATATAGATTCATTTTATTGTGTTTCTTATTACAGTTTTCAGATATTTTGCTTTGTACATTCCGTACTCAACAACCGAACCAGTGTTTCCGGGTTCATGAACAGTTACCGCTCAAAGGAATGACAATAAAAGATGGTGATAATAAGACAGGATCGGATTACGTTTTTGTAATACAACAAGCCAACCAGTGAGTATTTATGAGCCCCCTGCGTTTTTCTAGGATGTTTTGAAACTCTATTTTTCCGTCGCGTTTGTATAGATCACTGACAGTTGCTGCAAATAATGAAGAGGAAAAAGAACGGTGGTTGGAGGATCTGAATATGGCGATCGTCCAAGCAGAAACTGTTGAGAGTAAAACACCGTGTCACAGTTTGAAATCGTGCAGTAAGTTGAAAATGGTGTTTTTTTCAACAGATTGTAAAACTAACTGACCCGCGCTATTCAACGATTGTTTGCTCCTCTTTAGTTCTTGGAACTGGAGATGAAGTTGGGCTTGAACTCGATGGAACGAGTTGTGGCAGTGCAAAAACATCACAAAGAAGTAATACAACTGTGCATGTTTGTTGGCATCGCAACACAAGTATCAGTTACAGTGACCAACTCCGTGCATTTCAAAATCAATTGAGCGGATTTCTATTGAGAAAGTTTAAGAACAGCAATGGCTGGCAAAAACTTTGGGTTGTATTCACCAATTTTTGTTTATTCTTCTACAAATCGCATCAGGATGATTTCCCTTTGGCCAGTTTACCTCTCCTTGGTTACTCTGTCTCCACGCCATCCGATAAAGACGGCATCAATAAAGATTTCGTATTTAAATTGCAATTTAAGAATCATGTATATTACTTCAGGGCCGAGAGCGACTTCACATTCGGCAGGTAAATCAGAATATACACTTGTAATCAGTTTTTTTTTCATCTGGACGATACTCTGAATTATCTAGTCCACTTCGACCCAATTCATCGCGATTTGTTCAATTAATGTATGTTTGATTGGTCCCATTCCATTATTCACACACATGTTTTCGCTTTATATCATTACAGGTGGATGGAAGTCATCAGAAGCGCCACGCAGCAAAGTCACATTCCTATTAATTTCGCACAAAAAGAAAATTATTAATTTATGATATTTAAGACTACAGCGCAATCAATTTTAATCGGCGTTGACATGATTCAACAAATTGACAGCATATGTATAGTAGGTATACAGTTTCAGTTTTGCCCGTCATATGTATTCCAATTCAATATCAACATTATATTTACACACGTCATGATGAGAGATGACGTTTCTTTATCATGTTTGATTATATCAAAATATGAGCAATGGAACAAATGAAAATTTATGAATTTTTAATCAAAGTTGCGGCCTTAAAAAAAAGGAACTCATCTACATGATTGTAACTACTTGTAATCCAACTAGTGAGAGCATGGAATCAATACGAATAGAATGTTCATCTGATGGTTAGGCACCCGACCTGACACAAAGTTGATTTCACAAAATGGGTTAGGAAAATTTTTAATGTTATTAAAATTACATTTAATAGTTTAATTCAAAATTGAAGGCTATATTCATATGTTAAGTCTCGAACAACGGGATGATAATAATTTTGTTAATACTTCGGATATTAATTAATTTTATGTTATTCATTCAACTCGAAAAAGAATTACTAAGAGAATTTTTATAAGGATTTTTATCATCGTTTAATCGTATAGAAAGCCGTCGAAAAAAAAAAAGAATTTGCGTCTGAATTGAATTGTTAGTTTTTCTATCTTTTATACTGTGAGTTATACAACAGTAACGTAAACGTTTATATCTATCTCTACTATTAGTATTATGACGGGACTGAAAAGTTTGATAATCTAAGACTGGGAGAAATTAGATAAAAGATTTTGTATTCGCGTTACAAACCACATCGAAAAAATTCATTAATTCATATAATTATGGCAGAGGAAATTAGATTAGGTGCATACAAACACATTATTGAAAATTCGTACTATTCTTTACATATGTGTTTTGATTTCTCATTTGGTGATCGTTCAGATTCTTACAAACGAATTTACTTCTTCTTCTTTCCTCACAGTAACAAATCATATCGATACAAAATGCTGCGAGGAATACATGTCTTCAATTCTGTCGCCATTAGATAATGAGAATTTGTTCAATTGCTAAGTGATTACAAAGGCAGCTTGAAGTATATATATCATATATATGTGTATACACATTATTTTATACTGTTGTTTATAAATGTGGCGCTCAAGGAATTGTTATTTTAATGTAAAATTGAGTATTTGGAGAAATTTCTCAGTAGAAATGATTGAAATGAAGAGAACACTAGGAATTGGCAGAGTTCATTATTTAATTCGTATTAATTACAAATGTCGAATAAGTTTATAGTATTTTTTTTTGTTATATTTAACTATAGATGAACAAGAAAATTATAGTTATCTTTAAATGCCAAAAGCATGAAATGCTTATTGTAACGTGACAAAAGAATAAAGCTATGATGTACGTATACAGATGACTGAGTTGATTTTTCCACAATTTTTCCACGATAAATATTGATAATGAATGGACTGCAATTCATGATAATTAAACAGATTTACATTGGTGAATCGTCTTGGTGAAGAGTGAGGAGAATTTAACTCACAATCAAAGTCTCTTTTATAAAAATATGTATTCTTCAACTGTCTTGACATAATGTGGGAAACTGTTTGGACTCATCTGACTTCTTCAATTACTCAGAATAAATAGCTCAATGAGAACAATTCTAATTTATGAAATGTATAGTTGAGCAGCACTGAATGATCTCATTCGTTGATATTTTCCAGTTGTTCACAAGTAAAGATATCAATGCCATAATAATAATCTTGTTGGAATTCAGAAATCGGAACATATTAGATAATAATAGACAAAGTACAAGATTCCCTCTGACATGCGAAAACCTGATTTCAAAAATATTTTGAACAGCCAAAATAATAGAATCATATACATATCTATTCTTAAATGTCAGTGCCACCATCAGAATCAGTTTATTATGATGACGATTACATAGGAAAAAGAGAACGAAAATTTATAATATATTTTGCTACTCAGAAGGCCAAAAACCTGTTTGCTTGCCAGGGAAATTCCCATATGTATATACATGATACATCTGTTCTTGCTTACGAAGAATATCACGTGTGATGCGAGTCGCGTCCGTCGTAAATGAAAATATCTATCATTAGAATCGCTCCAATGGATCAATAAAAGAAGGATATAAGTTATGCGAACGATTCCATCGTTTGATACTTCACGGAAACCATATATTTATGGATAATAAAAAGTATTAAGGAACGAAGACAATGGGAACTATAATGATGAAACAATAATATCGAATTCGATGTTACGAGTAAGAGAAACGGTACTTTGGGAAGTTCCTTCAGTCCAACCTTGACAAAACTTACACGAGTCTGCGAAGAAAAAGTCCATAGAAACGGATACACATATATATGCGCATATATGTTTTGATGATGCGAGTAGAATGATTGAAGGAATGAATACACTCTGATATCGATGAAGGTAATCTTTCTTCAAGATTAATTGAAGGAAGATTGGATTTGATCTGCCAACAAACTCATAATGGCAATGAGGTAATGCTCGTCATTATGTAATAATAATAGAATTTATCATATATATATTCCAACAATTGAATATTTATGTTTCTTATTTCGATTTGAAATCCGGTTATTGATGCGCATATTGATAATGACCAAATGAAAAAATGGCTTTGCCTTGTTCCCAATTTGTCACATAATAAGAATATTTCGTACACTTGCCTGCCATTCTCACTATGAGGCGACAAAGCGCTTAGGGTTATCTGTCGTCGCTTTTGTGACCCGCGATGGGTTCAAGTTTATCATTCTTTTTTCGTCTATGATGATCTTTCGATACAAAATGAGCACATGACGAGATCTATTGATGTACATAAATTTGTTTTGCAATTGAATTACGTTTCGGTGTGAGAAGATTGAAAGTTTATTGTACGGCTGACTGGGTTTTGGAAAATCCAAAAGTGATAGTCAAACTGTGGAGGGTTTTCCCTGCTAGATTTGCGATGTCATTAAAGATGTGCTTTATATTCACTCTACTGGCAAATTAAGTAAATTTCCTCTGATATTTACATTTTGAATTCATCAATTTAATATCGTTACGCAATGGAAAATAATTACGTGTAATAAATATTAAAAATTATTATTTAATCAAGTGAATACCTGAACTAAATTAATCCGTGCAGAAGCATCGTAATCTCATTCCAATAAATAAATTCATCGATTCTCATTCATGTGGAATGACTTTAATTGAATTATTTATTCTCCGGACATTGAATACTTTCTTTTCTTCAAAAAATCATAACAATCTGGATATGTTTTCTGTTAATTGCGCCTGTCGTGGAATCATGACCACATTTAACCTTGCCAATATACGCACATGTTTGATGAGCACTTGGGGATTTCAAACACATCATTATCACGAATCGTATTCGGGTGTGCGAATTCAATGAAGAAGAAGCAAAGAGATACATATGCGTCATTGACAACATCAGGGACAAGACAAACTTGACGGGGAATTACGAATAGGTGGGAGGACATTGGTATATTAACGTCCACTGCGTTAATGAAGAGCACAGTCACATCATGGCACGATTCCAAGTTAACATCTGCCTTTTGGCATTTCTGGTGTTTTCCGCTTATGCATTTGCAGGTAATATAAAATTAAATTGGTTCATCACGAATTTATCAGCTTAAAAACGGGATGATCGTGACTTGTATTGCTTTGTATATTGTGTTTACAAAATTCCATCATTGAAATTGGGCTTATGATTCAGAACCATTGAGAAATCAGCGTGTTGCGAGCTCATCAAGTAGTTCTTCGAGCAGTTCCAGTGCGCTTGGTGGTAAAACGAATACGAAAACTGATACTAAAGTAGCTGGAGGAGGTACCGCTGATGCGGCTGCTTCGGCAGTGAATGAAGGTCATCATACTTACGGTGATGATAATGGACACGGTGGTTTCGAGAAAAGCGTCGGTGGAGGACACGCAGCTGTAGGGGGAGGAAGTTCTGGTCATTATGAATCTGGACATAACGGCGCGTACGGAGGGGGTGTTAGTGGCGGACATGCTGGAGGAGTTGGCGGTGGACATGCTGGAGCAGCTGGTGGTGGAATAAGTGGAGGATACGGAAGTGGTGGTTATAAAGGTGGCGAATATGGAAGTGGACATGTGGGTGGTGGAGCGTCGAATAGTCTTGGAGGTGGATACGGCGGTGGTTCAAGTGTGGCAAATGCTGGTGCTTCCGCTAGTGCCGCTGCAGGAGCTTCTGCTGGTTCATCGGGTAAATTCTTCTTTTCATGTACCTCATATCGAATCGAATACAGTCATTCAGTTGTTCAGAATTTTGATTAGTCTCGTCTTCATCGTTTTCACAGGACATAGCGGATCAGGAGGTATCCCAGTTGGTGGACATTCGGGTTCTGGCCAAGATTACGGTAAAGGCAGTGTTGGCGGTGGTGTGAATGGAGGACATGCTAGTGGCGTTGGTGGATCATTTGGACAAGGTGGGCACCAATCAGGTGGTTTTCCACAAGGCGGACACCAATCAGGTGGTTACCAACAAGGAGGCTACCAACAAGGGGGTTACCAACAAGGGGGTTACCAACAAGGTGGTTATCAACAAGGCGGATATGGTGGCGGATATGGTGGCGGATTTGGACAAGGAGGACATGGACAAGAGGGGTATGGACAAGGTGAATTTGGACAGGGTGGATATGGACAAGGCGGATACGGACAAAGTGGATATGGACAAGGTGGATATGGTCACGGTGGTTCCGGTGCGAATGCTGGTGCAGTCGCTAGTGCTGTAGCGAATGCGAACGCTAACGCAAATGCCAATGCCAACGCTAATGCAAATGCCAAGGCACAGAGTGGTGGTGAGTCTTTATCCTGCCATCAATATTTATTGGATCATCAAAATAGATTGAAGACAGTTGACTATTTTAAACGATAATTGCAGCATTGGGTGGTGGATTCGGTGGAGGCTACAACCGAGGCGTTGGGGGAGGCCATGGTGGGTATAACCAGGGTGGTTATGGTCAAGAAGGCTATGACCAAGGGGGATATGGCCAAGGAGGATATGGTCAAGGAGGATATGGTCAAGGAGGATATGGTCAAGGAGGATATGGTCAAGGAGGTTATGGTGAGGGTGGTTATGGTCAAGGTGATTACGGTGTTGGACTTCCCCCGCAACTCGATCCTTGTTTCGCGCCCCACAGCATTGCATGTAAACAGTTTCGGAGTAGAAGAAATTATTTCCTGCATGAACGATTTGGGCCACTTGGTAGACAAAATAATTTAGGAAGGAAGTCGAATGTATGCTCCTATGGTTTGATAGGTAATGGAGGACACGGTGGATATGCGAACCCTCCCGTATATGGAGAAGGCCCAAGTGCTGCCAATGCAAATGCAAACGCCAATTCCAATACTAATTACAATGGACTTGAGTGAGTACCCAAAATTTTATTTAACATTCAAGATTTTTTTTTCATGATCCATTTGAAAGTCGTTCAAGAACAAATGTTATGACGATTATATTCGATTCGTTATTGATGCTACCTCAAGGTAAACCGGTTTCAGTATTTATATTGCCTCTCTTTCTTATTTTTTTCTTCTTTTATCATATAATTTGCATGATGACATCATGGTATTTATACACCATGACTTTATGATACATCGATTTATTAACACGTGCATGTTAAAGAAAATAGAAAAATAAAAAAAAACTGATAAAAGATATAATGCATGATGCCGAATATATTCTGGGTATTACTTCATATAATGATCATTATGCCTCATGTTCTTTCAGCTTCTCCTCACGTATAGGTGGGACTGAAGGTGCCGACGGTAATAAGACTCCAGCAGTGAATAAAACTGGTAGTATCACCGGTGGTGATGGTGTTTACAGCAGCAGCTCGGCATCATCAGATGGCAACGGCAAGGGTACTTTTCATGTTGAAGCAGGAAAAATTCCTTGAATAGGATCCATAACTTCACAAAGAAAAATGACATTGCTGATCTTCGAATAATATCACGATAACATCCCATCGACGGGATTATCATCGAACAGAAGATAAAAATATTGCATTGTGAAATACCATCATCGAATTAACTCTTAATGATGTATTATTAAGTTTTGTATATTGTGGTTATTACAATATAAATAAAAAAATTGTTGATCGTGAATATGAATACATTTGTGTAGTGGTCTATTTTACATCTTCTCTTCCCCTCAATGATCTATCACCCCAGTTATTTATATTGAATATCGCAAGTGGAAAGAACTTGGACGTGTTTCGACATTTTTGTGACCTTTAAACTTCAAAACGTGATGAGATTAATTCGAAAAAGATTTCGGATCTGAAGAACATGAAATGTATCAATTTCCAAGTCAATCTTTTCCGCATGTGTGCTCTCAGAGTTATAATTGCGATTAGAAACGTCACCATATAGTGATATGATCTTCGTCCTCCACAATCTTATAAAATTAACAATAAAACTGAATGTAGAAAGAACACAGAAGATTAACAATCCATAAATATGAAGATGCAATTTACTGTGGGCTCAAAGTCGCAGAAGAGCAACTGTCCGTTTTTTCGGAATGGTGCAACTCGTCCATTGGATTCATAAAAATAAATTTAAAGGATGATTTATATCAAGTCTTTTTATTCAGTCATACAGTTAAACTCATATTTCAATTATCAAAAACAACTGCTTCCTCTTTCTCGGTTTCCACTGGTTTGTCGTCTGTCTTGTTTTTGTTTTCATCCTCTGTTCCGCCGATTCTACTCGCATAAAACCAAGGACCGTTGGGCTGTCCATAGCTGTTATAATTCCCAGCTGAAGATGCTGAAGCAGAAGCTGATGCCGAAGCTGAAGAAGCAAATGGTGAACCACCAGCAATTCCTGATGAAGCTGAAGCTGCACTAGATGCACTGGCAGCTCCACCAGTACTTCCTCCAGGATAATAAGGACGGTAACCATTATTATTATAACCATAATTGTCATAGGATTGGCCTTGGGCATTGGCATTGCTGTCGCCAAATCCATTGTGAGTGGATGCTTTAGCGTTGCTATTTGCACTTGCTCTGCCACCATTGCTGTTTGCATCAGCACCAGCATGTGCCTCTGCATCACCGTTACCACTCGAATTGGCATTGGCATTGGCATTGGCATTTGAAAGGCCATTATTGCCATTTGAACTTGCATTTGCATCAGCGTGAGCATTCGAGTTGCCTGATGATGAAGGGCAGAGTGAACCTGGTCGATTGTAATAGCATGGATTCCCACTGGATCTGTAAGTTATCATGGAAGATGTTGTGATTGTGTTCATGACTCCAAGAATTATATAATATCAATACTAAAAGTTGTATAAAAATTTACACAGGTGGTCTGAGGTGTTGATAATGTTCTGGAGCATATTTAACTGATGGAGGATTATATTGCTGTCCATAATCATATCGAGGTGCATCTTGTCGGGAATTCGGTGTCAATCTCGTTTCCAGTTGATCCGGGAAAAAAATTCCATCTTGACCATAGGCTATTCATCATCAAAATATATTCTCGCATCAATATTTTTTCATGACCAATATTGCATTATATCATCAATTTATTTTGTTGTAGATAATTATGAGTGAACCTGATCTTACCAATTCCAGCCAAGAGAAACAAACAAAGGATTTGTGTATACATCTCAAATATAGGATCCTAAAACGTTTTTTCAATTCGGTATTCACTAATGGAGCTAACGTTCGTGCTTCAAGGCACGTTTAAACTTGAGTGAATGATTTGTTCACGATGCTGTGGCATTTTATACACGTAAAATGGAGATGACAAGTCGGTAAAACCAGAACTTATACACCGAAATATCACCACCAAAGTATATATCATACAGTGCCTCGAGGCGTAAATACGTGTGTGTTTGCCTCTCTCTTTCTCTTTCCCCTCTTTTATTTGACTTTCAAAGACCATAAATGATTACCAACATATAATAAAACGAAGCTTGAGTTCAAGTTTAATTAACCGGAAGTTCGGTGACTTCTGAAAAACGTTGATGAGAGATAGATATTACCTAATCCTCTAATGATAAATTATCTCTCGGTTTTTTATGTACGTGAATGTTATATAATAAAACATATTTATAATTATATAATGAAATGCGAAAAATATAAAAAAATTTAATGGACGACAATGCGAAGCATGACATTATTTGATTCTGATGGAGAACGCAACAAATTGTGTAATTATTCCTGGAACATAGTCGTTTTGTAGTCAAATAACCGCATGAATGTTCAATAAGTAACAACCACAGTGGTCATTACTGAATGCTATTTGGCTTCATACTCTGTGTCAATAGTATGAATAAGACAGTACGAAAGATTTTTTAAATGACAGATACAACCTGCGTATTATTTTTTGAAATACTTCGGAATTCCCCGTGAAAATAAACGATGACTTCCAAGAATCCATTTTTATGTGCGTTCGGACTTTAAATCAGTTGAGTGTGTCATTATACCTTTCGCTGGCAAGGTGTCGGTGTTTTTCATTTTATACTCAGCATGAAAGAAAAAAATCGAATCTGAATTAACTATATTTTTATAATTGCATATATTAATTGGTTAGTTATAAAACAAATTATTGAAGCACGATATTTGATCGTTGACACTGTTGGACATGGTCTGAATCGTTCTGCAGATTTCTGGAAGTTCGTCATAATCTAGATTACCCGCATTGGTCTTCCCATCTTTTGAGGTCATCAGTTTAATACATTCCATAACCACCGTAACCGCCGTAACCACCATAGCCACCATATCCACCTGCGAATTATTGATCATTCGTAGTGAGAGTGGATCCTGTGCTTATCACATCGATATTGAGAGTATCCAAATCGCACTACTGTTTTTTGGAGATTATCTGGGAACTAGACATACTCTCTGATGTTTCATTTGGTTTCGTCAATCCCGTGATCAATACTTACGACCATATCCACCACGTCCATATCCATATTGATTATTGCGATCATAGCCACGACCGTACGTATTGGAACCCGGATAGCCACGTCCACCTCTTCCGAAACCATTGTTCATTCCGTACCCTCCAAATCCTTTTGGTAAACGGAAAAATAAAAAAAATACTAAAACATATGAGCAATAAACAAAAAGAAATTTGATTATATGAAATAGTAAACATGCTGCTGACATTAATAAAAATTGTGCTTGGAAATTTATCATGGTTTAGGATAATTTGATGCAAGATGAATAGGTTGAATTATCCTCATTGCATGTGCAATAAACATGTACCCAAGCGGATTTGCCAAATTGGACCAAAACCCCAACCAAATCTGTTGAAATCTTTATAGAATCCTCCTCTCCCAAATCCTCTCATGCCCCCATGAAAACCACCATGACCATAGACTTGCGTGTATTGAAGGAAGAGAGGGAGATAGAACAGAAAAACAAGAGGTCAAGTGATGTTACTGGAGAAATAGGTCAGGCGATTAAACCGAATTTCATTAAGTTTTTGATATGAATGATTCAACACCATGTTTCATTCGACCTAGAACAAACTAATGGAGTAAGCAATTCATTATCTCCCACAGTCTCACCATCCCAATCAACCCTCTCAATAGAAAATGAACTGCTTCATCATAAACAGTTGGATCGTTTTTTTTTCTAGATCTACATAAATCATTTCCCTTGTTATGGAAATCGAGTAATATCAGAACATGCAACATACTCCAAACACGAGGCACATGACAATCGATGAACACAAATTATACATAATAGTGCATGTCATTTATATAAAATTGTTTGCTATGATATGTAACAATGGAATTGTCCAAACAGGTGATGTGAATGGATGAAGACTTTAGAAAGAAAATGATCAGAGATTGCAATTTGATATAAATTATTGACGATTGTCAATCGAAAGACAAACCTTGTCCTTGACAAAAACAAACCATTGCACCAAGAATAGCAAAAATAGTCCACATCAATTTCATGATTGTTATATCTCCTTTCCAAATATTTTTATGAACAAATTTCACGGAATGTTTGTTTTACTCACGGCTAGACATCAACTGTTCTTTCATGCTGAACCGCCAATCCTTTTATATGCGTCGTAATAACAATACGCAAATAGACAAATTGTTGAGTGATTCCCCTCTACATGTTTTGTTTCAATTTTTCTTTGGTTCTACGTGCACAGCCAGATGAATCTATATACATATATAAATCACTCGAGTCTTCGGTTGAAGTGATAATTTTCTAATCCAAGTGCCAATTATCATCTTGTCATCAATCGACATAAGTAATTCTCAGACTCCATGTCCTCAGAAAAGACATTATCGACCACATCTATAGAGGAAGAATGAAATAATTATTAAATATTGCTAGATAAATAAATATGTGAATTTCTGTATCCTCTATCAATATCGAACGTCCTTCATTTATTTACTTGATGGGTATTTGACAACATATTATTTGAGAGGATTTAACTATTTATTGTTATATTACGATATCAATATTAATCATGAGATAATAATACTCAATTATGCCTCTGATTATCCTGTCAGGAGAAGATTCCTATTCATTTGGATTTACATAGATGGAAGAACTCTACAATAAATAAAAATACTTTCAATTTACACTTTCAAGTACCAGTAAACTATAACCGATACTGTACAGTAATAATTTAATAATAATTCCTGTAGTCCGGGTCTCATAGAACATCATTTGATCTCCTAGAGTTGCGTATGTATCGTTTTGAGTTTACCCGCTTGGAGAAATGATCATAGTACGCAATAAATAAACCAAAAGCACGCTAGTGATACGTCTGACATCATATGCGTCCTCGTATAGTTAGCAAGCGATGTTCATACTGAAGAGATGCATTCACACAGAATTAATCAGCATTATTTAATAATTATTTTCGAATACTTCCACTACATTGGATAATTAATATCCAAATGATCTCATCGCCTGTGTTGAAAATTGATGACAAGAATTTTAGAACAGTGAAAAACGATTAAATTCATGTAACATAACCTCTCATATATAAGAAAGAGATACAAATTATTAAGATGAGTGGTTTCTACAGAGTATACAAAAATCTCTTGATAAAATATCCACTAGGCATGCAGGCTTTACAAGCCGGTAAATTTTATTTTTATAAAGTTATACTTACATTTACATTAATTTTCATTACTGTTGCTGTTGGGTTTTTCTATACAACTGTAACACATACATTTTCAAGGTGCACTCATGGCTATTGGAGACCAATTGGCACAGAATTTAGTTGAACGACGGGAAATGAAAGATTTGGATTTCATCCGCACTGCAAAATTTTATGCAATTGGTTTTTGTATAGGAGTAAGTGATTGAATGATTCCAGAGGATGATTTCACTCTGGTGGAACCATGTCAGTATTATACTGTTATTTTTTTAGGGTCCAGCTACTAGAACGTGGTATGGAATTTTAGATAAATATATAGGATCGAAAGGTGGCCTTGTCACAATAAAAAAAGTCGCTGCTGATCAATTATTGTTTGCACCAACATTTATTGCAGTTTTACTGACTTGCATTGGTACGATGCAAGGCAACGATTTTAACAGTATTAAAAAGAAACTTAGAAATGAATATTCAGACATTCTGCAGAATAACTATAAGGTGTGGTTATAAAATATTGGCTCCAAAATTGTTAATATTCTGCGGACAGGTCCTTTGATACTCGATTTCATTTTCAAGCTCTGGCCAATGGTGCAGCTGGTGAATTTTGGATTCGTGCCTTTACATTACCAAGTCCTAGTCGTACAATCTGTGGCTGTGTTATGGAATTGCTATGTATCGTACAGGACGAATAGAGACACATTAGAGAACATGAAGTAACAACTATCTCATATATCGTAGGACGGAAATATTTTTATCAGTATGAATTTTCATATGAATAATAAATTTCTATAATTCCTATTATCATAGAGGGTATTCGCAAACATTTTTCAGAATGAACCAAACATTTCAGGGCACGGTTTCATATCCATTTGAATTTCGTGGATACTCTTGAAGAGGTCATAATTAATTCGATCAGATATAATTGAGTCCTTTTTATAATCAGCGTGAGTCGTAACATATTTTCTCATCCACGCAGCTCCAGTCATTAATTTTCCGGATGCTCTCGCTCGGAATAAGTTCAAGTATCGCTGTATATTGCACCTTGTCTTACTGTCAACATTCATCTCATCAAGATAAGAATTCATCAAAGGTATAATACCAACAAAGATCCCAGACTTCCCATTGATTATTTCATCAATAGTGAATTCACCAAACTCTTCAGTTGTAGATGATTTGTTTCCTGGTGCACTGCTCAATATGTTTTTACGAAACCAAAATTTCTCTCCGTTGATTGCGTTACGTTTCTGTGCTCTATATAAATTTTCTTCAACTTTTGTTAATGGACTTAAGAAAGTCAAATTGAAACTAAGTATTACTCGTGTCAGTAAAGCTATGAAACAAACAGTCGCAGCATTCTCGAAATCAGTTATTTGTAGATCACATGGACGGAATTCGACGCGCCATCCAATCGAAGAGTTTGGCGGCGGTGGTTTGAATCGTATAGTCCTCCATATCAATCCCTGATTAATCTGAAGAAAAAAGATTACACCATACTTTATGAAATATCCTCATGGAAGGTTCATTTGAAATGTGTTATTGACATGGTCAGACATACTTCGAAAAGATTAGTGTCTGTCTCATCATTTGACAGTATTGCCGATTGAGGAATATAGATAGCATCACGCTTAAATAAGTGGGAGATATGTTGAGCCAAAATTCTATCCACTTCGTTATCTCGCAATAATTGATATAGCTTCATATCAATTTCTAAAACCACATCATTGTACTTATCACCGTCTTCAGTCAAATACCATTCAGTTGAACCATTACGCGAAGTTCTCATCTGCGATTCATTCCCTTTCAATGGTTCAAGCCCACGTTCACCTCTTGTTCGGTCATCTACAGATTCAATACAAGCCACTACGCGACTATCGACGTCTGTCAGATATCCACGAAACATTGGACACGCTGCAGTAAGTGCAACCTATTCAATAGGAACGACTCTTGAGTAATATAAAAATGACCAAGAAACTTTTCTGTTTATGTATGCATTTGGTACCATAATCGGGGCGATCGGTGTCAATTGGTCGTGAAGAAGACGTGCTTCTTCTATATCTCTGGCTTGGAATGTTGCTTGGACACAAGAACAGCCCATTCCAAAAACTGACGAGTCCATATAAACGTGATTGTCTTTCGCATGAGCTTCACGACTCCCATCGTCACCCAATGACTGTAAGTCTTCACGAAAAGGATCCGGAACATTTTCATCTCTGAATACTGTGAAATAGACGTTTCATTGTTTAGTATTCATGACATTTGAAAACTATCATATAATTGTAGAATGCATACTAGGTAAATTTATTGATATTATTTCATCGCGTCGTGCCCTTATATTTCCTGTAGTTTTCGTCCAACGTTCATATTGTTGGTTGATTATTTCATCAGATTGGAATATACTCTGATATTTTCCGGATGCAGGAGAGGGTCGAGATGGTGGATCAGTTGAGCCCGGGCAACCCATTCTGAAATTAGAGGTAAAATGCTCATGATCAAACGTCTTCCACACACTCTGTTGCTTTTAGACTAATCGGAAATACTAACCTCGGCCAAGATGACACCATGATTACAGCTTCGTCTGGTTTCAAATGTTCTATTATTTCTAATCGTCGGAGTCGCATATTCTTCTCAACAGAATTGAAATCAAATAATGCACCACCGTATGGTTGCCCAGGTATTCCCTCTACTTGATGTGCACAATATTCAGGTCTCCATATACAGTCAACATTGCTAGACGAATGTATAGAATTAATAGACAACTCTTAACCGACTTGGAAGTGAAAAATTCGATATAAACATACTCTGGATTTATATTCTCCTTCTCGTTGAGTATGGGTAGCAATTTGTGCGATATTAAATTGAGTTTTGCTGTTTTCTCCTCATCACTAAATTTCACCAAGGTGTATTCGATCTATCAGAAATGGAACAGTTGGATCAGTCCAACATGCTGAAAATACAATCTTATTCGATGATTTTTATTCATGTTTCGGTCATACCTCATCACCCCATTTGAACTCATCGTCCTTTCTATCCTTGTACTTTTTCCATAGATTTATGAACTGTATGACTCCGTGCAATCTCACATAGTCAAGATACTTCTTCGACTCTTCCCACGCAAATATTCTCTCTATACTAACTAAGCCCATGTCAGAAACTTTATTTCGATCGCGCACTACATCAATTTTCTCTGATTACAACGTGCACATTGCCTCCCAATAAATGTCGGCATCTGAACTGCGGCAATTTATTCAATCAACTGTTTATATACATGCGGTAGTTTACTACTGATCATCTGACCATGTAGCTGGCACTGTACTTGACAATGATGATACCAGTACATGCACAACATCTCATCTAATCGAACAAATCAATCTAAACTCGTGACTAATGAATTAATCATTCGCATTGCAGAATCAAATGAAAATCAATCAATAAGCAAATTTGTACGACTGAATGTATTTATGTAATATGGATTCAACTATGCTAAACATGTTGACAGGAACATTCAATCAGTTTTATGTTAAACAGATTTCGTGTTTTAATATCTTCCGATTCAGCAAGTTATCTATAAAACTGGTTATTGTCTATTCCTGATGTCACGAAGTTGGTGCGACATCGGATCAGGGATAAAGTAATAATTGTTGATGACACCATGTTTATATATATTTCATCAATTTTTCAGGGAGCTGCTGAACAAAGTTCATTTTGCTGATAGGCACCAGAATGTAACATGATAATAACAGGTGAATGCATTTCTTATCCTTAATCAAAATGCCTGTTTTATTGCACAACATGGTGGCGACAAAAGATCGTTTCATAAATAAGTATCCATTATTTTCTGTGGCTGACCAACCAGTATTTACTTTCTAAATAATATTATTGTGAGAATGAAATAGGAACCAAACAAATTCTTCATATTTCTGTCATCGTATTCGAAATGTTGAACAAAATCATCCCATAAATATATACATACATATCTTAAAACAGAACAAAGTACTATTAGTAAGTCTGCAAGACGATGCTGTATCCAATCTTATACAGAGATAAAATGCAGATCAATCAACGGATTGACCTTAAGAAGTACATGTCCGTTACATCGATTGACGAGGCATTCGCAGAATATATTAATACAATAGGTCTCACTAAACATATTTCCATCAAATGTTCCGGTAGTAGGGAGATGTTTTAGAGTAGGACTGTATCGCAGATGATGTGAACATATCAGTGTCTTGCAGATATCCGAAGTGTGGTACAAATGCATGTGTATACTCCATTGATAGTAGTATACCAGTGGGCGAATCGGGAAGTAAATACAGGTTGGGTTTCCAGAACATATCTGATTTACAGTACTTATAATACCTGTGGTTTACGAAGATTGACGTTCCCCTCACCTCTTCATTACGAATAGAACATCATATACGCCGAGGGGGATAAACTCGATAAAATACTAATGTTTCTATAAAAAATAAAGTGAGTATCCATTGCTGCGAAATTTTTCTAAGAAGATTTGCAAAGAAATCTCTGCTCTCTGTTAAATAATATCTGATTGGTATATAGTATTGATCAAATATTGAGTACCCTTTCAGATTCATTCTCTGATCAACATGTTAATGATCAATTTTATCGATATTATAAAAACTTTGTACCTTCTCACTGCTTGATATCCAAAACTCTAATGATAGGTAGTGAATTGTGTCCATCCGATAACAGTGATTGTACGCATAATTGGAGGTAACGAAGAGAAATTGATTCGAAAAAATAGTGCGCGCAACCATCGAAAGATGGTTGTTAATGAGTGGTCATTAACAACAAACACTTAATCATGCTTCTCTTAGTTATTCCTCATGTCGCATTTGAATACTATACATTATACCCTATTGAAACACCTGTGAGCGCTAGAACATGCAGCATTTAGTTATTTTTCTGCATTATAAATGGCTGTAGGAATTTTTTCTGTTGTCTTCGAGGTAGTACAACATCCATGCAACTCTGGACACGATTTAATACCCATTTGAATATCATTAACATTTTTCAATATATCATAATTGATTCGTTCACTAACGACTGAATCTTGTTTATAATCAGGATGGCTTGTAACTTGTTTCCTCAACCACTTGGCAGTGGTCATTAATTCACCCGATGCACGTCTCTGTATAAGCTTCAAATATCGTTGAACGGTGCAGTGCGTATCAGCATCGACATTCATACTATTCAAATAAGAATTCATTAAAGGTATGAGGCCCACGAATAATCCGTCTTTTCCATTAATTATTTCATTAATGGTCAACTCGGAATATTCTTCTTCGATTGGTCGATCCTCATTAGCTTCGGATGCGATATCCTTACGAAACCAGAATTTCTCCGTATTAACGGCGTCACGTTTCTGTGCACGTGTCATATTTTCTTCAACTTTACTGATTGGTATGAGGAGGTTCAAGTTATAACTGAGTATAACTCGTGATAATAATACAATGAAACAAACGACTGCTGCGTTTTCGAAGTCTGTAATTTGTATGTCACACGGGCGAAATTCAACCCGCCATCCAATTGGCAAATTTGGTGGTGGTGGTTTGAATCTCATCGATTGCCAATTTGTTGATTGAAGATTCTACGATGAAAACATAAAGCTGATTAATCGATTATACTCATTATTTTGATGATGAAACTGTAGATGGTGGTAGATAATTAAATGATACCTCGAAGTGATCGGTGTCTGTCTTATCATCTTGATTTAATTGTGTGGACATGAGACAAACACAATCTCTGATGAATAAATGCGCGATGTGTTGGGCGAGTAAACGATCAATGCCATTGTCCAGTAACTGGGTATACATTTCTTCATCGTATGTGAGTGGAATATCGTTGTATTTATCACCTTTCTCGCTTAAATACGATTCAATTGCGGTGTAACGCGATGTTCTTATCCTCATCTCATCATCTTTTAACGGTTCCAAACCACGTTCACCGGGCGTACGACAATCACAGGAATTAGCAATTATGGACCATCGGCAATCAATGTCTGAGAGGTATCCACGGTAGATGGGTCCGGCAGCAGTAAGTGCCAACTGGTCGTATGTAAGAAACGTTTATTTATGCAATCTCGATTGACTAGGATCATGAACTTACCATAATCGGACACAGTGGTGCTAATTGGTCATATAAAGTACGCGCTTCTTGGATATTACTCGCTTGGAATGTTACTTGCAAACAGCAGCAACCCATACCAAACACCATAGCGTCCATGTAAATATGGTCATCTTTAGCGGCTCTCTGACACTTACCATCATCTCCAAGTGCTTGCAAATTTTCTTTGAAGGGTTTTGGAACGTTGATGTCTCTGTAAACTAAAATGAATATTATGTCATTTCTATTCTATATGATCAATCTGGGATTGAATTATGCTATGATTGATATCTTACTGGGCACATTGATTGCCACTTTTTCTCCACGTCGTTGTCTGATATTCGTTGCCAGCGTTGTAAATCGGGGATGACCAGAGTATACTGCATTATCAGAAATAAATAAACTTTGTTGATGACCAGAATGTGGTGTTGGAACTGACGATGGTACCATAGAGTCCGGACACCCTAATCTAATAGAATGAGTAAACATTTGTATGAGTAAATACATGAATTCGTACATATCTAAAAATACAATATGAGTCATTGCGTTGTTGACGAATGTGTTGGCTTTTTCTACCTCGGAAAACTTGTGAATGAAATGATAACTTCGCCTGGTTCCAATAATTCCATTGCCTCTTGTCTTCGATAACGCATATTGGCTTCGACTACATTGAAATGTGCCAAGAGTCCGCCATAAGGCCGGCCAGGTGTACCTTCGATCATATAAGCTCCATATTCTGGCCGCCAAAGTGATTTGACACCACTGAAAATTTTCCCATTGAATAAATACTATTATCTCATGCTTAAAATATGCAGAACATAATTGACTTTACCTTGGATCGGCCATTTCTTTTTCATTCAGCTTCTCTAACACTTTCTGAGATCTCAGACTAATCTTCGCCGTTTTCTTTTCATCATCGAATTTGACAATCATGTATTCAATCTAGAATTTGAATATCATGTTTTATTCATAATTTGAAATTCCATTGGTTTTATTGATGTCAACTGTGAGATCAAATAGTTAAGTGTTGGAAGCAGGAATATACAATCAAATAACTACATTTATGTTCCCATTTGAGTATGATGTTCGAGGCCATGACACGGCATTTATTACAATACTGATAATAACACAATTTCAAAAAGTAATGCAATACCTCATTCGATAATCTTCAAGGTGATATCAATTTTTTTTCTGTGTATCTATCTGTCAGTTAAAAACTTCTATGTGACTTCACATAGATTACAGTTATGAGTTCATTACTGTTGAGAATTATCAGTGCAATATTGTTTCGTCATGGATTTGGAAAGTGGGATATTATTATTCGTGACCAGTAGAAATTGAAAGACGTAGATTATTAATATCAAAGTCATTATTTCACCGTTAATTATTGATTATTTACACATCAAATTCCAATAGACGAGAGGAACAAACTTGTCCAATCATATAATTATTTATGGATATGCAGCGAACCATATAATTGCGGAACTTTCATCCAACATTCCATACTGAGTACTGAGATAATGAAACATAAAAATTACTATAGACATGAATTTGAGATATCTTCACAATTTTCGATATTAATTATCAATAATATAATATATGTAACCTAACCAGACGAGTGTTTACACTGTTCGATTGTAATGTAGACAGGGGTTTCGAATTTCCACATTTTTTTCATGTACATATACAACATACGCGAACACTTGTAAACTAAAATTCCTTATTTTCCTTTGTCCAAAATTAATTTATAACTTACCTCATCACCCCATTTCAACACATCACCCTGTCTGTCCCTCAGTTTTTTATACAGGTTTATGAATTGTATAATTCCATGCTTCCTCACGTGATTTGACAGTTTTTTAGTCTCATCCCATGATAATGGTTGTCCATCAGTCAATAAACCCATTCTTTTCACAGAGCACAAATTATTCGGCAAATTCTACAACGCTATTTCCGATTGGATTCAAAATGTTTATATTCCACTGTAGGGTCAACAAAATGAGTGTGTGAACTTCACCGTGCGCGCTACAATCCACACTCCTGTGCATTCAGACCTGAGGCTTGTAAACTATTGACTGCTATTGACGCACGCCACTCCATCACTTTGTATATATTTTCCGTGAAGTGTATTATATAGTCCGGTGATCGTTGACGATAAGAGAATGGAAGCCACATTAACCACCACTTTTTTCAAACCATTCCACAATTTATCGGCGTTGATTTTTATTCATATGAACTGATGCATGACAATACATAATAATAACCTAACCTGCAAGTTCGACAACGATCAGTCATGTGATGACCGATTTTGATAGTACATTCGCACGAAATTAATATACGTAGGTATCAATGAGAAACTTGAGAGCACAAGACCTGCAGGTAATACGATTTTTACTAGAATTCACCCATTTTCAAGGCATGAATTTCAGAAAAATCAATAATTGGGATGAGGTATCCGGAAGAGCAATATATGCATTCGAATTAGGTTTCATCGAATCACTTCCTGGACTCAGAAGAAATTCTGCATGTAAATTATTGATTGAGGGATATCGATGTAGGTCATGATATAATCAGGTGATTTTTCAGTTTCTGTACTTTATTCGGACGTCGATACAAAACATCAGCAGCAAAAATTTCAGATGGAAAGATTCACTGCGGTCATATAGAACAAAGTCAGGATAGTTGAGTAGTGAAAATTTTTGGTTCTTAGTCGAAGAGACCGAAGCCCATGTCATCATCTTCAGACTCTGAATCCTCCTTCTTTTCTTCTTTCTTTTCGGCAGCTGGAGCGGAAGCAGCAGCGGCAGCAGCCGGTGCGACAGTAGCAGCAGCGGCGAATTTGCTTGGATCCTGAAACGACGATAAAAATTATAAGATTAATTATTTGATTGATTAAAAAATTGTATCATTGATGGCTTATTTCAGTCTCACAAGATTTCGGGGGGGGGG
>JABMBR010004472.1:0-24731 GCA_018881525.1 Meteorus sp. PSUC_FEM 10030008
TATATATATATATATATATTGCAAGAATCACTACCTAACCTCAACCTCTCTGTGATAGCGCAGCATCCAATTATTGCACGAATATGTGTATACATATATTCGAGGTACTAAATAGATTTGTATGCAGCATTCACGTAATCAATTTTGCGGGTGGATCATCTATATCGGCATTCATAGCAATGAACACGTGATAGCCTGATATCTCTTCTATTATTGATGAAGTAAATTCTATTCAATAGTGCATATACGTTTGTTATAGCAAGAGAGTTCATGTGATCTCAATACATGGTTCGTTTTGTAGGTTAGCTTGTTTTTATATCTATATTCAAATGAGATAAATTCGTGAATTGCTCATGATAACAATATTATGTCTGGCTTTGCAGATGTGGTTGAATCAAGAATAGTTTGGATTATACTCTAGGTAATTTATCACGATTCAATGGTGAAAGACGCTCATCGATTTTTGTCATTAGCTCAAAATTATCGGAACCATCATATAATCGAAAATAAAGAAGTTGAACTCTTATCATGCGCAGTTTGACATTGGTATGTGTTGATAAATTAAGGAGGATCTTATGTGTTTTGTTTTGTCCACTCCACAACAATGACGGGTTGCACTCCCATTGATGAAACTGCTTGTGCAATTTTGTAACGACAGGAAGAAATAATTGATGAATAGATTAATCTAACTGAAATAATTCCAGGTCATGTAACAATTGAGTGATAGTGACATTATCTCATGAATCGACTATTACCATCAACATTTCTATTCTCGACATTCGTATCTCTTTAAATATGCCGGAAATCAAAGTCACACCATTGGGCGCTGGCCAAGATGTTGGTCGAAGTTGTATTCTCGTTTCACTTGGTGGCAAAAATATTATGCTTGATTGTGGAATGCACATGGGCTTCAATGATGAGAGGCGATTTCCAGATTTCTCTTATATTGTACCTGACGGGCCAGCAACTAATCATATAGATTGCGTTATAATTTCTCATTTTCATTTGGATCATTGTGGGGCTCTGCCATATTTCACTGAAATGGTAAGTTCATTTTCTTTTTCTTTCAAAAACAGAAAAATGAATTCTTTCTTCTCGGCGGAAAATGAATCTGAGTCGTTCTTTGTGAAGGTAGGGTATACAGGTCCTATCTACATGACACATCCTACGAAGGCGATAGCTCCAATTCTTCTCGAGGACATGAGGAAAGTAGCTGTTGAACGTAAAGGGGAGAGCAACTTCTTCACATCACAAATGATCAAAGATTGTATGAAAAAAGTAATTGCTGTGACTCTACACCAATCGGTGATGGTAGACACAGAATTAGAAATAAAAGCATATTATGCTGGACATGTACTCGGAGCAGCGATGTTTTGGGTTCGAGTAGGATCACAGTCGATTGTGTACACTGGTGATTACAATATGACACCAGATCGACATTTAGGTGCAGCTTGGATCGATAAATGTCGTCCAGATTTACTAATTTCCGAATCAACGTACGCTACAACAATTCGCGACTCGAAGAGATGCAGGGAACGAGATTTCTTGAAAAAAGTTCATGAATGTATTGATCATGGTGGCAAAGTGTTAATCCCCGTTTTCGCTCTGGGCCGTGCACAAGAATTATGTATATTATTGGAAACATATTGGGAAAGGATGAACCTCAAAGTGCCCGTTTATTTCGCCCTCGGTCTTACTGAAAAGGCTAATAATTATTATAAAATGTTCATCACTTGGACAAATCAGAAAATTAAAAAGACTTTTGTACAAAGAAATATGTTCGATTTCAAGCACATCAAACCATTCGACAAGGCTTATATCGATAATCCAGGTGCGATGGTGGTATTTGCTACTCCTGGAATGTTACATGCGGGTTTGTCTCTTCAAATATTCAAAAAATGGGCACCAAACGAATTGAATATGGTTATTATGCCAGGTTTTTGTGTGCAAGGTACTGTGGGTCATAAAGTTCTGAGTGGTGCGAAAAGAATAGAATTCGAAAATCGTCAAATGGTCGAAGTTAAAATGGCAGTTGAATATTTATCATTTTCTGCTCATGCTGATGCAAAAGGGATCATGCAATTGATACAATATTGTGAACCGAAGAATGTGATGCTCGTGCATGGTGAATTTGCAAAAATGGAGTATCTGAAAGAAAAAATAAAACAGGAATTTGGAGTGAATTGTTATAATCCAGCCAATGGTGAAACCTGCAATATTGTAACGACTTCGAAAGTTCCGGTTGATGCATCATTGGCTCTATTGAAGGCCGAGGCCAAAAGGTATTCGGCTCTTCCACCAGATCCCAAAAGAAGGAGATTACTGCACAGTGTATTGATGCTGCGAGAAGATGTGGTCTGTCTCATGGATGCAGATGAGGTATGTGAAATTGTTGATTACGACTGGCGAAGCTGATGGTTGATCGTATATTCGAATTGCAGATCAGAAATTTATTCTGATGCAGAATTATGATTGTTGCAATCCACCAACTCAAATAAATATCGGATTAAATGGAAACTTGAATTTCGCATGCATTTCTAGGTGACAAAAGTAGCTGGAGTTACCAAACACATAATGAGATTTACATCAATAGTTCAAACAAGAGATCCAGGACCTGCGCAAGCTACTACTATTAAATTATTCCAACCATTGAAAGATCGACTAACTGGTTGGACAGTCCAATTGGTTGATGGCTCTATATCGGTAGAATCGGTATTAGTTAAAGTTGAAGGCGATGATGATGAGCAGAAGAGTGTTTATGTGTCGTGGACTAATCAGGATGAGGATTTGGGTAGTTACATCCTCGGATTCCTCCAAACAATATTGAATTAGATTTGAAAAGTTGGTGATATTTTCAGGTTATGAATATTACGATGAGCTGTTTCTATACTTTATGAACTAGTGTGATACTTGATGTGTTGGTCTGAATGAACAGAGATAAAAATGAAATAGAATAAATTTCTTAAACAATTTTGCCGGCTACATAGATTTATTCATAGGTATTTGTTAATGTTATATTGCAACTGTTACAAGATACTACAGAGATTGTTAAGGCTGATCAATGGTTTGGATAATCCAACAACTTGAAAGAGTATTTGTCCTTATCCTTCGTGACACTACTATTTTCACTGCTCCTCGACGGGAGTTGAAACAATACATGACTTATAACGAGATGATACCAATACTCATTTCTAAGTCCATTCGCCATGATTCACCCACTTAACTTCTACGTGGAAATGTAGTATTGCTCATTTATCAATCCTTCAAAGATCTCAGTAAATAGTGAACAACGGAACTGATTCCAACTGGACGAATTGACTGAGATCATGTGCGACTGTGTATATATGTGCACATGCATATGTTCATATGAATGCGTGTGAAATTCAGTTTCATGTCGTCCTTATGACCAAACCATCATGATCGTCCAATCGAAATTAATATGATTCACGATTCGACTTATCAAATTCTGTAGATATCAAATGTATATAAAATAAGTACAATATCGAATGAAAAAATGGTTTTCATCTTTCTCTTCCATCATTATCATTTGTTTATAAAAGCGATCAGCGGATTGTTGTTCTCTGGTCACTTTCGATTAGGCTATATTAAACGGGGCTTTGTGAGCTGCTCGTTAATAATTTGCGAAGCCTCGTATTTATATACGTCCATATGTTTATATAATGCAACTTGAAATATTATAATTCACTAATGTGTGTAGTGAATTGATACAATCTTAATTACCGCGAAAGCTTGCGCTCCAATTATTTGATTCGATGTTGTTCACTGATTCATTCAACTGTTATTGTTCGGATTCACACTTTCAACAAAATAGACAATCATGGAATATCAAATAAAACTCCGGGATTGCACTCGGCAAATCATTTTTCTAAAAATTATTTTCTTGTTCTATGTGAATTTCACCTTATTATGATTTTGTTATTCGGTCAATGATTCATAATGCGCATTTTTTTCTCGAATTCAGGGAATATGATCGTTTTTATTCACTGCTCTAATCATATATCCATTACATGTGTGTATGCAGCACAGTACGGTATGATATATTTCTTCCATGTTCGTGAAGTCACGAACTGATATTTATTGCACTTGCAATTATCCAATTATATTCAATTGAATGTTTGTGTCATTTTATTTTCTTGTTTTAAAACGCACATCTATCATGTGCAATCCATAAATCATATAAAATAATGGCTTCATATGAATTTAGTTTCCTAGTGAGATGTTAATTCTTTAACTCATACCATTACGCAAAAAAAATACCAAAAATTCGAAAATTCATGATTCTGTTGATGAGAATTTCTGCTATCAACTAAATTTATTATTAATATACATATACTTCTAACATTGGTTTTATTCACCCTATACTTTAATCAGTGTGAAATGTTTTTCTCAGTAAAAACAATGTATTGAAATTTAAACCATTTTTTAATCTCTCACCATATTTCTCTCTACAATCTTTGATTCGATCTCTATACTTCATTTGTCTCATCTAATACATACAACCCCACTCTTCGCTCTTACTTTCCCAGTGACATTTCCCTGCGTCCTACCTTTCTAGGATATTAATGATCTCATCCTATTTTCTCGTTATATAATAATAAAATATGATTTTCTTCACAATAACCATTGTTTATAATCGCCGATTATATTAATCATCTTTGAATAGCGAATTCACTGATTTATTTTTCTCTTCCCTCTCGTTATATCTCTCTATTACTCCAGAAAACACACATGCATACCGCACAGCGTACTTTTCACAGCGTAGACTCGAGACATGCTGATTCTACATTGTTTATCAAGTGTTTGTCATCCGTATTACTTTGACGTTCTATCGCTGCTAATTACACGTCGTTCCGATCTTCAGCGCAGTTTCGTTCTTGATGTTACTTTTTTCCGGAACCACCCTGAAAAATTACATCAACAGTATAAATTATTTTTTTCTCTTCTCACCACATCTCAATCTATGGATTATCATCTATTTTCCAATGTGCGAGACAGGAAACCACATTCTATTGATGCACATAATGCAATGAAATTTCAACAATATTCCACGTGAACAAGACATTATATTGGACAAAATCATAAGGCAATACGTGCGATATCCAATCTTTTTCATGAAAGTTTGGGGAAAGTTCCATTTGTATGGAAATTCTGGATGTAGTGCCAATGTAAATATGTGTATTCATTAGCAGGCCAGAATTTTTCGTCAATACAATCAACGAATACATGATGAAATACAGGTTCAAGAAAATATTCTGGCGCAGAATCAGTTTATCATGATAAATTGGATAGTGCTTCGAATGCATGTCTAAAAGTTGCACAGTTAAAAATTTAAAAGTGGAGATATCAGTGAAAAATAAATGAATGAGGTGGAAAAAATAATGCAGTCCAAGTTAACAAATGGTTAGAATTCATGTGTAATTCTAAAAATGATGCTTCGTTAATAAATTTGTATTCTAAAATAATTTGATGTTACATTATATACCGTTCACCCCAGTGTTTGCACTCAAAATCAATGCTATCAATTAGTTCAATATAATTGTATCGATTTTTTCGCATATACAAATTCTCTCATCATCATTAGTTCCATCGTCATTTCAAGCAAATCCATTTTTTTATTCATACATTCATCATAATGACTCCCAGAACGTTGATACTAACAAAAATAAAACTGTCTAAATATGAATTGCGATTTTCTTGTGAGCTAGCAGACTCGCACGTTTATCGGAACTACTTCCAATAAGTTTGTGCCATGGTTACGACACCTCTTTATCAATATTCTATATATCATCGTTTATGCGGGATTTTTGGTTAATTCCGACAGCAATACTACAGTACAAACTACACCAAGCATAAATAAAGGAAGCCACTCTCGTGACTTCACATGATTCTTTCGAAATGGGTGAAACGATCCATCTCTTCATTCTTACTTCCAGGGTACACTCCCATGAAACAAATCAAGATGCAGATTACACGTATTATATACACTAATTGTATATCGGCGAGAGATGCCACAAAATATTGATAACGAAAACGGCAGCGATGGTTATGATCCTATTGATGAATATCGATACTTATGGCAGTACCCACGGTAAACATAAGTACAGTGATTGAAAACTGAAAGCTGTACATTCAATGAATAATTGGCATTATGATTTCAACAATTTAAGTCGAATAAACGTAAACGGAAAGTGATATTTATTCCCTCCCAAAAATTAGGTGGGTGTCGCTCAAACTACAAGCAAATATATCGTGAAAAATGCTGAAGTGCTTCAAATGAATTTCTACCCAAATAAATCATGAAGAATTGGATGATACACATAATGATGATGTAAAATGATATGAAATTGATGAATATCAATAAAAGCAAATTCAAAACCGTGTGTACATCTGTTATCCAAAGTTTTTTTCCACTATAAACCCTTATTATTCTCTAAACGAGGCGACGATATGATAACAGATTAGGCATCATCACGTTTGTTCATTGAGCATACCTGCAAATCTGCGCCGCTTTGACGTAGGTTTCTTTGTGGACTGTTAGAAAACAACCAAAAGTTAATTTTGTTATATTCCTATCACCGTCAAAACAAACGAAGGCGTGACCATTGTCAGATTTTTACAAACAGTCATCACACTTTTGTTCTTACGATTGTAATAAAATGTAATTTGCGGTGACACAACGTGTGGAACCTGATTGTTAATTTGGTATTTAATTTTGGTGCAGGTGTAACACTGGGACAACGGTAATCTCGATCATATTTGCTGTAGACATATGACAACTGTGTTCAATTTTTCTCACGGAATTCCCGGGCAAAACTTCGTATGAAACTGATTTTTCGCATCTCTCCCTCTCTATCTACGAATGTCGGAGGCAAAGGAAATATGATGATGCGCTACAGTATATAGTTCACGATTTGTACCATTGAGGATAAAAAAAACTTTGAAGAGAATGATCTAGACGCATCAACGAAATACGTTATGACAGCATTTGCTTGAAAAATTGGGGAATTATGAAAGAACATTGAATGTAGTGAGTGAGAAGCATAATATAACAATTATTTTCGAATCCAAATAGTTGATCAACCGTTCAGACCATGGGAAACGTTGTAAAAAGACAGAAAAGAATATAATAAAAATTATGTTCTATGGCCATGATTGACATGAAAAATATTTGATGCAGCTATTTTCTACTAAAATTACCAAACAGCTGTAAACTGCAATCGTATAGAAAGGAGAACTCATAATGAGGTAGAGATAAGATAAAGAAAATACTCTAACAAGAGAATAGAAAAAGAAAAAGGAGAAGAAATAATCCTCACTTCCATTTACCAAAAGTAGGATGCACCAATATGTTTTTTTATCGAGCCAGTAATAATTTTCCTCGTACTCTCAACCAAATAATATTGCTTTTTTGTTGTTTGGCATTTCTTTGCATTTAATTTGATTTTTTTTGCTCTATTGCTTTACCTTCCTCTTTCTCTTGTGTTTTTTTTGTTGCTGGCTGTTCATAGGATTCCAACTAGATTGTGTGTCATGGGCTGTTGTATGGCAATTTTCGGGATTTAATTCAGAGGTAAAGGAGCCGTAGTCATTATCCTGTTGCGGATTATCGAGTGCCGCGTTCTTGAGTAGGGTTTTTTCTATTGCAGCTATCAGAGATTGTGATGTTCTTGATGGCTGCGATAGTTATTCACAGATAGTTAATAAAAACAACGGGGACGTCCTATCGCAGCGATTGGCGAACACAGCAGTTTATTCATTACTGCACAATATTATTGAATCGTCAATAATTTATTCGTCTCATTTCTTCCGCCGTTATGGATAAATTGCTGTTTTCACCCATTGTTAGTAATCCACGTATATAATCATGATTACGCGAACGGAAAATCTTCATACTGACCTCATCGTTTTTCGCAGGTTCTGACAGTTTCGGTCCGTTCAGAGCTCGACCTGAGCTACCACTAGCAGCACATGTTACAGTCTACAAGTAAAGTTGACACATGTTATACATATCACACATTTGATTCAGAACAAAAATAAATGATTGAATAAGATCAATATACATAAATATTAGAGCTCATACCCGCAGTTGTTGCAGTTTATTCAGCTCAGCACTTAATGTTGTAACTTTACTGCTTTCAGTCTCCAAGTCTTGTAACAATCGCAGTTTTTGCTATCCAAATTACAGAAGAAAAGAAAATAATAATGAATGGTTGAAAGCTTCGACTCATTGAATCAAAGTTACTAGCAGTTTTGAAATAGGATAATAACCTCTTGAAGTTGTTCGACTTCTCCAAAATTAGAAGTACCATTTTTAGTTGGTAACTTATATGATGCTTTGAATGCCTCAAGTTCAGACTCAGCTCGCTCTCTCGACTTTTTCTCTTCCATTACTCTCGATTCCAAGTGCAATATTGTCTCCTGAAGCTAGATAGATTGAGTGAAAGAAAAATAAAAACCTCATAGATTAACGTAATGTCAATGCGACCATAGTCGTATAATGAACTATGTTTTTATATATTTCTATCTTTCCGCCGATTTTGAAATTCTGAATTCCTTTATGATTGATGATATGTATCAGTTTCATATGTTATTCGATGATATACTTTAAATTCATTGATTACATTCTACGATCAAACTAAAATACTCATATATATATGTATTGGTCGATTCTCTTTTTTTTTTTCGGAAATCCAATTAAAGGTTGATATACCTTCTTGGTAATGGCAGGAAGAGATTTCTCTATGCAGCTATATGCGAATTCGACTCCTATATTGTCATGCAGCGAGTCCTTACGCATGTGAATCTATGGGTGTACATCATATTGCTAATCACCGTTTTTATGGATAGAAATAAACTCATTCGTATCATTTGAAATATCATGGATTAATGTTAGTTGGATACTCGTATTAATCCTAAACATTCGATTCATGTTTGCATATGCTATTCATTAATATTCGTTGAAATGATGTTTATGTTTGGATAATTACATTATCAACTGATGATTTTTCGTTTTGCAACTCCTTTAAGTCTGATCTCAGCTTAACGAGTTCATTCTCTTGTTGACGAAGCTTCGATTGCCATCTCGATTCTTCAGACTCCACATGGTTTTGGAGATTGTTCAACATTGCCTCCTAAAACGATAGTAAAAACGAAGTAATGATAATCCCCATTGAATCATTGCTGAATCCTTCCGAATCTCGATTCAGGATTCGGAATCAGTCTCACCGTTTCGACAATAATTTGTTTATAGTGGGCAACGAGTCCTTGTAAGTTCTTGTTTTGCTTCTCCACTTCCAAATTGTTGTCAATGGTACTTTTGTTGTTTGTCTTCAGTGTGAATGTATCGTGAACACTATTTTCAAACGCTTCAACCCATTTGTCAAATGACACATCAGCTACTTCGATTTCAGGGAATATCCTCTGCAATAATGATTTTGTAAATTCTTGTTCGCTGTTTTTCGTTTGATTTTTATTCACCTGGAAAAAACAAATACAAATAGGTGAATAACTTCTTTCATGGTACCCATAAGGGAAGTCACTACGGTCATTTGTGGATGAATTGATACTTCGCAATAATCGAATACAATTGAGAGGTAAGTCAATGTATGAAAGGAAGAGCAATATCCACAGCGAATTAAAAACAAGTGACACATATCAATGGTGGCTGGCGAAGCTTACTAAATTTCAAGCCATGTCTATATAGACTTACATCAATATCTGTCCCAGACTTTGATTTCGCACGCGACTCAGCAACGGAAAGAGCTTCCATCACTTTCCAGTTTTTAGTACGTAACTCCTGTGACAGGTCACAAGATAATGAGAACTTATGTGTACAAGTATGTGTATATATGTATGTATGTAATATATATGAATTTCAATAGTTTTACCGCTCTTGTGTAGCAGAATATATATTGATAGTTGAAAAGTGATGGACGCAAAAGTGAGTAACATAATCGGTTTACCGTTCAACAAATGTGGAATAATATCTTTACAATTTACTTACGAGATAGTTGCATAGGACTCATGTTCATCACTCACACCCAATTATTATTGATGAATCCGCAAAATCAACTATGAATTTTCGAGAAGATTCAACTTACATTATTCTTCGACCGTTGCAATTCTAGATCCTCTTGTAGTCGCTTAATCAGTGAATTCTTAGCATCCAAATCACGTCTTGAAGCTTCAATCGTGATATTGAGTTTCTTCAATTCCGCTTGGTGTTTTGATATCTCGCCTGTCAATGTCTCCAAATATTCCTCGCGTTCCGCCAACAGATCTGCTTGCTGTGAAAATTGCACACTATTTTTTTCCAACTTTTGATCAACTCCATTTTCGCGTCCATCTACCATGGCTTTGTTAGTTATGAGTGCTAGTTGTGACGACAATGATTCATTTTCATCACGTAAACGTTGGAGTTCTTTTTGTAATTCTGCATTTTTACTAATTTGTGAAGATAAGCGATTATTCTCTTCTTCCAACTTAGTTATGTATATTTGATCAGCTCCCAATTTCTTATCACAATTCTGTAATTTTTCCAATTCGGCTTTCACTAATTTCAATTCACTCGATGCTTCGTTCGCAGTTTTAGCATAAATTGCTGTCTTTGTTAATTCTTCTGTAACCGCTCCTAATTCACGCTGTGTCTTCGACAATTCGTTCCTAGCCTGTTTTAAATCTTCATGAACCTTTGCGGTTTCGGAATACACCTTATTCAACTCAAGACTCTTCTCTTGTAATGATAGTTCTAGTTTGTTCATTTCAGTTGTTGTCTTATGCACAACAGCCTGTGCTTGAGAGAACTCTGTTTGTATTCTTTCAATTTCCTCTTCCTTACTATTCAACGTACTGCGTAATTTTTTCACTTCTTCGGCCTCAAATTCGAATTTCATCATCTCATTCTGCAATTTGTTCAATTCTGCTTGCTGTGAATGTAGCTGTTTTTGCAACTCCTGTTCGTGCCGATGGGCATTCTTCAACCTGTGTTCTAAATCAGCTTGTGCACGATGAGCCTCATCAAGTTGTCGAGCCATATCTTGCAATCTATCACTAGCTTCCTTCAAGTGTTGCATTTGTCCCTCAGAATGCATGCATTGATCTTCCATAATCACCAATTGTTGCCTGAGTATCTCAATCTCAGCAGTACTACTTTCACATGTTGCCTGCAACTCTTGTGTCATATTCATATTGACATTTTGCAATTCCTGTATTTCAACGTGCTTTTGTGCCAGTTGTGATTTCAATGCATTTTCATTCTCACGCATCTGGGAGAATTGGACTTCCATTTGTTTACGTTGTGCTATCAATTCTTGTTGCAAATGACCTTGTGTTTGTCCTTGATCTTCTTGCATTTTATGAATGATTGCTGTATCTTCAGTAACTTTACTCTGTAGTTGTTCAATTTGCCGAGCAAACCCTTGTTTCTCTGCTGCATGACTCTCCAAAATGTGTTGCATACGAGTATGCAGTGTTTGTGCTTCAGTCATCTTAACATTGAACGCTTCTTCGAGTTGTTTCACGTTAGCAGTTAAACGCGATCTCTCGGAATTCAATTCTGCACGTAGCTCTTTCAATTTGTTTTGGAAGGTTACACTAGCTTCATGTTCTTCGGCCAATGCTTTGTCCTTTTCAGCAAGTTGTTTCTTCAATTTGATGACTGGATCAGCTCGACCTTCAGTCCATTCAGAATGTTCCATCGGGTTGTCTAGTTGTTTATTCAACAATTGATCAATAAGTATTTGGATTTCTGAACGGCTGAGCTCAGCCTTTTGGACAAGAGGCATTAAAAGTGATACATTGATGCCATCTCTGTCACCGCCTGGAATAGAATGATAGGAGTGTACCATTGTTAGCTTTTTTTTTAGTGAATTTCCACTCAGAAAATAATTACTCACCGATTTGCGCAAGGATGTCATTTTTTTTCTTATTCTTCTTTGATTCTTTACTTGTTGATGATTGGAACGCAACTGGTGCATCCTTATAAGAGTCTTTTTGTGACTCCTTAACTTCTTTGATTGGTTCTTTTGCCGCTGAAGGTGTAGGAGGTGTTGATTGAACAGTCATATTCAATTCTTTCACATTTGTCTCATTCTTTTTCTCTTCCTTAATTTCATCTTTCTTTCTTATTGGCTCTTTGGCGAGATTCTTCTTCGATTTTGTTGGTGTCTCTTTCGGAGATTTGTTTATTACCGCTTCCGCTTGTGTGATTTGATCTAAATTTTCTCTCTGCTGAGCAATAGAACAGTTTTAGTCTGATTTTTTCTACTGAACATATAAAAAAAATGATGAACTTCATGCGCGACAGTTATATACGCATTCATATTCGTTAAATTAGTATTCAGTGATTAGTGGAGCATCAGTTTATTCCTATGCAGTTTGATTATTCGTTTTACTCATTTGATTTACTAAATAATAAGTTTTCTGGTAAATTTCATGCGGACGATTGCACACGATAAGCAGTCATGTATGTAATCACTCACGCTTTGACTTCTAATTAACTCCACTTCGTCCTTCGGATGCATGACATCGAAATGATTGACCTCTGTTAATGGTAATTGCGAAGCGGTTGACTCGGACACAATACTCGGTATTTCGTCCTTATTTACTAGAATTGGTTTTACCCTATCAGGCTTGTTTTTCTTCTTATTGCCTTTGCAAGCTTCCTACATTTGTCGACGGAAAAAACCCAAATATTCATTCGAGAACCCAATCGGATGATATCAATTTTGTACATTAATAAATATTGATGATATGAATTTGTAGCTTATGATTTGATTCTATATCTTGTCCGTCGTTTCCCACATTTCAATCTCAGCGTGTGTCTGAGTTCATCATGCATGCATCAGATGGACCAGACATTACATTGAAATACGAAAACAAGATTATCATTGGAGAAGGGTTTTCATATTAAATCTCAACAATAAGAACCATAAGATTCACATACGAATCGAAGATGTACGACAGCATTTATATAATCTCCTTTCATGTAGCATCGTTCTTTTCACACTATGTTACGATCAATGATCACTTCGCGGCGGACATTCTAATGGTAATGATGCGAGACAAACAGTGAATTTGATAGAGTAGATGCTCTCTGAAATTTCATATCTCTTAACGATATCGGCTACTTATTATCTCAAATGACTTATATGCGCACAGTGTTCGATACGTACAATAGTATAGTTTCTCAGGCATAATATTATCTTTGAAAGCACCGAAGTCATTCAAAGCATGATTCGAATTAAGAAATATATATAATTTAATATTTAATGTCCACCATTTTTGCTAAGCAACAGGAAAATACTTTAACCATCTAGTCATGCTTTTTGGAGCAGAAAATGACAAAGTGTGAGTGTAAATGAAGATAGAAATTGAAATGAATTCTTGATATTAAAGGGGACAACGATAAGATGATAACACTAATAGTCAACAATACCTGAATATTGAGTTCCGGTGGCACAATATGTGGTGTCTCCTCGAATTGGATGTGCTCAGGTTTTTCATCCCTCTCATCTTTTTCCTCCTTCTTTTCCTTCACTTTCTTACCGGTTTTACTCTTGTGTTTCTTCTCTTTTCCTTTTTCTTTTTTAGCTATCAACAATATTCGATAAAGAAGATAATGTGATATTGTACTTCTTCAGCCATATGTAACTAAATTATTTCGTTGATACATATAGCTTTGCTTCTATAGATCAAGCGCATGTACTATTTGTCATTAATCATTTAAAGTTGAAATCAATTTCTTTTCAGTACCCACCTAGTAATAAATCATCAGGGAGTTTTCGTTGCTCAGCAATAGCCTCCTCATAAGATTTTTCTCTGATACCGAACATTGATACCAGAAGAATCACCGCCGCAGACACAACTACTACTCCAACATAAATCAGTCCCGTTTGAAGATCCATAATGTCAGCTTCTCTGGACGGATACAATGAATTTACATTTTACAGTAGCATTCAACCATTGATATACAGAAATCATTTCGATGAAATACAAAAAATCCACAAGCAAATCATCAGTTGACTCCGACATATTTTGACTTTATGATAAGAATCAAATTGTCGTCATCTTCATTATGAGCACACAGCCGGCGAGACAGTCGGAGAAAAAGAAGAATGTAGACTCGAATAGTATAACGGAGTATTCCGTAGTAAATTCATTAGACACCCATGTTATTGATTTGACTGTAGATTTTACGTAGATGAAAGAGCCAAAAAACGATATTAGAGCTTACTTTTTTCCTCCTTGCTGAATACTCGTCAGGACGTATTGCCGCACGCAGCGAGAAAAAAACACGAGAGGAATTCCTCACCGCAAGGATATATCTTCTCCCGAGAAATTATGGCTGCCGAACATGAGTGCAAGTGTATCTTCAAACCACGCCTATCGAAATTACGTGTTTTCTGATTGGTTGGTGGCACTGCCACGTCCGCAGCCACTTGTGAACTTTCAACATTGAGAACTCTCTCGTTCTTTACCACGTCCTCTATTTTCATCTATCTTTTATTTGCCATTCCGCTATACATTCATATATGTAGGGCATTGTATCAACGATCAAACATAACCAATAAATTCCCGAATAGGGGCAACAAAACTAGAATCGTGCATAGAATCGATTTATATTCAGCAATCGTCTTCCCAGAATATCGAACGGGTACATTGTGTTTTTATGAAGGATCGTGATCAATTCTTATGAGCACGCACAATGCATGAATATAATTCCCCATAAGATCGTGTAGCAGTCATAGAGTTAGTCATAACGTAGCGGACGTAGCGTTTGTGAGTGCCTGGTTCTAATTGGTTCTAATCTGCCTGTTTGTAGCTACTAAAGCGACATCTTACTGTTACATTGTTTGTTAATAGTCTTTGGACTTCAGATGATATGAAATTATCGATAGAAAAAATAAATCACTTTCATATCACACAACAAACGAAACCTTGTAATTGAATGGCGGTCTTTTCTACACTCCTTAATCCACATACTAGACATGCTGACGTGGATGTCGCATGTGTGAAATCCATATGGCATGAAAACTTATATAATTGACAAATGTCTTCGTGCCGACGTCAAATAAGAAAAACAACGAAAATAACCAATGTTTGTGATTGTTAGGTTGTTGATGTTACTTTGAAGGGCGATTGTATGAGGTAAAATCCATCGAGCAATCTAACTCTTTATTTTCTGAAACATTACAAACAATGTAACATTACATTTGTTACGGTCAATATTATTCCGTCGCTATCAAAACATCACCTCTTCGTGGCTGCCAGAATTTCATAGTACCCATCTTACTATCAAAACTGATAATCCTATCCCCGCTCATGTTATATCGATGTTAGATTGCAGAATTTAGTAAGATTGTTGTATGTATTCAACATACCATGATATGCTGGTGTGGTCGCATGACTGTCATGGGGAAATCTATTTCAGAGGTGAATTAATCTACGATAAGGAAAAAAAAACGACAATCTTATCATGTAATCGATGCTCTATGATATTGGAATGGACGATTGAAGTTTCAATTAGATTGTGTGTGAGAAATTAATAGTTTTGATAAGATACATTTCAATTATTATCCGAAGGCAATACTATTGTGAACGGAAGGAAAAATTCAATCGACTTGGGGTGTTCAGTGTAAAAGAGAAAATATGGTTTGGAGCAGCAAAGCATAGTCAAAACTATGATTGAGAAAAAATATCATGAGAGATGAGAGAAATCGAGAGATTTTTCGGACAATTGTGAAAGTGAACGGACGACTTCAACGATATTGAGCTCAGAGAATGTTGCAAGGAGTGGTAGGAAAAACATCACGATTATGAACACTTTGAATGTCAAGCAGTCGAGTTTAAATGTGTTCAGTTATATGGCTTCTTTCTGAGGTGCTAATCCACAGTTATTATTGACTGATCGAACATTGAACAGAATTAATCTCAACTATCTTCTATTCTCTTCAATTGTTTTTCTTTCCGACATATTCTGGTTTCTTGTTATATTTGAGGGTTTCAAAGACTCCGATTTGTTATTCAGAATGAATGTGGAAGCAATACAGTTGCAAGTGAAAAAATATAATCAAGAGCATTTGCTGAAATTCTGGGATGAGTTGACGGAGGCCCAGCGCAATGACCTCATGGAAGATTTATTGGCATTGAATTTATCTGAAGTGGCATCATATTTTTCACGTGCCGTCGAGTTTTCTGAAAACAATAATAAATTATTGGATGACCGTATCCAAGCAATTGACGACAATGCCATAGCTTCGGCAATTCATTGTGATATTGATCAATATGAAAAATATGAAAGACTGGGCTTAAATGAAATATCAACTGGTCGTGTTGCCGTTTTATTGATGGCTGGTGGTCAGGGTACGCGATTGGGTGTAACTTATCCCAAAGGAATGTTCGATGTAGGATTGCCATCGCATAAAACCTTATTCCAATTGCAAGCTGAGAGAATAAGGCGTTTGGAAACACTGGCAAAAGAGAAGTGTGGCAAATGCGATGGAATAGTTTGGTATGACAATCTTATGTTACTATGAAAAATGATTACATATGGTTTCATTCTAGCCCATTACCGTCGTAATTGTGCAAATAACTCTAGAGAATCTAATATTTTGTGAATAATATCTGTTCTCATTTCTTTCTTAGGTATATACTAACGAGTGAAGCCACTCACGAATCAACTCGACATTTCTTGGAAAAAAATAATCATTTTGGTTTAGACAAAGATAAAGTAATTACATTTAAACAAGGAATGATACCGTGCATTGGATTCAACGGCGAAATATTGTTAGATGAAAAACATCGTCTATCGAAAGCACCAGATGGAAATGGCGGACTTTATCGTGCATTGAAAGTTCAAGGCATATTGGATGATATGGCTCAACGAAAAATACGCAGTGTTCATGCACATTCTGTGGACAATATTCTGATTAAAGTTGCTGATCCCGTTTTCATTGGATATTGTCTCCAGAAAGGTGCAGATTGTGGGGTCAAGGTCGTGGAGAAATCACAGCCCAGTGAGGCTGTTGGTGTTGTTTGTCAGGTTAATACAAACTTTTAATAAGTTTCCAACCCTCTGAATATACACGGTAGTTTGAATAGAAGACTATTGAAATCATCTAAATGATGTTATTATCATCAGGTGGATGGACAATACAGAGTTGTAGAATATAGCGAGCTCTCAAAGAAGACATCAGAGCTACGTCGTCCATCAGATGGGAAACTTGTATTTAATGCTGGTAATATTTGTAATCATTATTTTACCGTTGATTTTCTTCATAAAGTTTCACTCGAACATGAACACGAGTTGGAGCTCCATATTGCCAAGAAGAAAATTCCATATGTTGATGAGAACGGTGTGAAACACGTCCCGAATTGTCCGAACGGAATCAAGGTAGAAAAATTCGTATTTGATGTATTCAAATTCGCGGAAAAATTTGTTGCCTGGGAGGTAGCACGTGAGAGTGAATTTAGTCCTTTGAAAAATGGCGATGATGTTGGGCAGGATTGCTCATCAACAGCACGTCAAGATGTTCTAGCTTTACATAAATCTTGGTTACTGAAAGCTGGTGCCAAATTGATTCAAGGTGATGTTGAAGTATCACCATTACTTTCTTATTCAGGTGAGAACTTGGCCAATGTCCCAGAAACAATAATCGGACCAAAAGTTATTGAGTGATCGACATTCAATGATATACAAAATTTTTCAATTTTTATAAGAGTCCCGAATGCATTCCGAAACTAATTGTACATAATTGGGAACATGGTGAACACTGTTCATATGAAATACATTCCACATAAATAAAAATTACTTCCAATCCATGTGTTGATGCAATATTATGAACTTTACGCAATGAATTTTGACGATATAAAAAGTTGAATACTAAATAAATGCAACAGGTATAACATTGAAATTTCTCTTTATTTGTTGAAGCTTCTTTTTGCTGCTTCCGCAAATTATAGAGAACGCAAATATACCACGAAAAAATTGTAGCCTTATTGAGAAGAATTATTGAGTATATATAAAATATTATGAACATGAGATTGTAATCTATATTTTCGGATAGAGTATAAGAATACATATTCAGTTATTTCCTCTAATTTAGATAGACGTGGGTAATTTCAACGTATACTTATCAGTACTACCACCGACCTTCAACAGTTCAGTGACAAGATCGTTAGGTTCTATCCTTCGGGACACGACTAAAGTGCGTTTGTCTTTCGAACCATGGCTTTGAGATTTCAATCCCATTTTTCTCGCACATCTAAAGTGAAAAATATCATAATTCAGCGACTTTCGTCAATATAAGAGTGACGCGATAATGAGAATGATGCATACTCATGCATCATTGCTCGCTCTTCACTATCGAAATCCGCGAAAACTAGAGGATTCTGTGTATCACCATCACGGATATACTGTCTTAACGTCTCCTGACATTTCTTCTTAAACTGTGACGTATTATTCGAGTCTAACTTCATGCCGAAACCTCGTCGCGATATTTGTCGTTGGAGGCTATATTATGCATTGATATAGGAAAATTATTTTTTCATTTCAATCTTCAAGTTGGTAAGTAAAACTTCTTTCAACTTACGTAATGGGCTCGATCATACCCTGTTGCGATTTTCCAAGGCCCCCTCCGGACCAGCCCATTAATTTCATTAGCTTAGCCCCAATATTGTCCACTTGGATGGTTTTTTCGTCAGCCTCATTAATTTCGTTTAATTCTGTTGGTTTGTTTTTCAGTTTTTCCTTCCAATCATCTTTCACCTGCGACGAGTAATTTCATATCGATCAATATTCAAAAAGTAGTTCGATATTTGCTACTGTCAATGATGGTATAATTTTACCTCAATCAAATAATAATATTTACGCAATTCGATTATGCCTCGCTTGGCAGCTTCAGCTTTCGATAGCTTTTTCGTCTTCGCCGTTGCGTCTGTTAATTTTCGATTATTTATGTAAATTGTGCATTGCCTGAAACAGAGATTGGTGAAGGTCGAATGAATCGTTCACATGCATTTGCCTTCTGTTTTTTTTATCTTCACTAATAATTCATAGGTTAAAAATATTCACATGTCACCGTCGATTAAATTATATTTCCAATCTATATTAAGCCCACTTATTCTCACTGAAGTTTCTATGGTAGATTGTGGGGCGCTATTAGGATACTCAAGTAAGACCAGATTGCCGAAAGGTTTAATATTGTCAGTTCTGTGACGTTTATGTGGATTTCTTCCTCTATCTTCATTCCTCTGCGACTGTACTGAATATGATGTCTTGCGGTGAGATGGGGCTTCTTGAAGTCCTATAATTTATATATTACAGGTAGGGATAGAAGGGAAATCATACATCCATCCCAATCTTCCAACTCAAATAATAATTGACATTTATAGACAACTCACAATTTTTCGAAGTACCTTTGATCTTCGAACTCGCAGCGTCGGACGCTTTGACAAATGTTCGTTGTAGTTTTGATTTTTGTCTCTCTCTATACTCTTTGGCTACATCCATGGATAACTCAGATACCAAATCCATAGTCTCTTTCGGATACCTACAGTGATTTGAAGAATGGCAATATCACTCAATTATTATAACACTATGTATATTAACATACACACAAGGGAATCGTATTTTACCTGCATCCCAATAATTCAATATTAGTAAATACTTGGGCTAAACAGACTAATTGCTCTTCCGGGTACCGATCTTTGTGGGTTTCTAGGAATGCTTTACGCAGTTCCCAATGTTCATCGCACTCATATTCCAATTTATGTTTTTCAACATCCCAATTTGTATTCACAGACATTTCTATTTTCTATTGCTCGTAAGGTGTACCGTTTTCGAATATTAGTTGATAATTCATAAAGTACTCGTGAATTTAGATTCACGTGAGAATTCTGAAAACAAAATTGTGGTTATGTTCTATACATTTTTGCATTTCCTTATCACAGTGTTTCTCCGAAATTTCATTAGAATGGCACTAAGATGTATCTGATCGCTACCCAATGAGTCCTAGTGAGATAATTCGACTTACTTTTATTTAATAACAGATCATAAGAGTAAAAGACTTGAAAGTGATGAGTTCGGAGAAAAATTAAATACAGAGAATCGATCGTTCCTCACGTTCGCTATCAATTATCAGAATCGACCATTTCCATCATATCGATTCATGGGATTCGATTGTTCAAGATTGACATTAATCGAATGGATAGAACTGCGCTGATTACCGGGAAATTTTGAGGGTTTACCGTCACAAGTGTACTGTAAATGTGCAGATAAATTGGAATCGGCCAATGCATTCGATATGCAAGTGGAACAGGCTGATAGTGCATCACCAGAACGATATAGCAGTCTCAATTTTCAAGAGGAAATGTTTTTCGTTGAACCGAAGACATTAAGGATGTGTGTAACATTTGGAACATAAGATCCGCAGTACATCTATTTATTTTCTGAAGTTAAAAATTATTTCAAGGCGTCAGTGCCGAATCATTATTGTTTGCGTTTTATGATTTTCAATGAAAAAATCATGTCATTTTATGTAATAATTCACGATTTTCCATAAAACTAGTACTCAATTTGACATATATAGTTGAGTACGAGTTCAGCCAATCAAATGATTTTATTTTTGTCATGAGAAAATGTGGCAACAAGCCTACGGTTGATCATTCTGACCGGCTGTCGGAGCCATCGTGACATGTATATTGCCAAGCGCTGTGTTGCCGCACAAATGTACTTGATATGGTAGACGTTTTAAGTTGTACAGCAGCCCGCCACTGAAAAGTCGGAAGTTAATAGCAAATATCTCTAGAACGACATAGGGTACCATGGTTTCTTTTTTTGACAAAAAATCGCTAAATCTATGAAGTTTCTGAAAATTAGTTTTCAGGCTATTTTTTGAATACGATACATATACTTTTTCATCATTCTCATTCAATTTTATCAACTTCCGACTCAATTAACACCACGATTTTATTTTCTCAATATATCTCTTGAATCATCGGGTAGGTACCTTTTTTTTTCAATCGATGCAGCGCAATTAATTTCATCATATATTTCAAACTCAGCAAAAGTTTGAAAAGTTGATGAATGTTACATACATCCTTAAACTAACACACTTTATTCTTCAAATGTTTTTCTTTTTTTCACCCAATCATACATGAAATCAGGGAGAAACATATACATAAGTCTTTTGTCATCAATGCCAAACTATGCTTACGGTATCTTGGTTTTTTGCTTTTAATTTGCGTTCGATGAGGTTTTCTAATGCTTCACTCCTGACACTTAACGTTTCAATTTTCTCCACTAGCTGTTGGTACGGAGAAGCTGGATGACCACCCATCACAACGTGACCCAATTTACTGTCGATTTTTGCATCCAATCGCGCGTTACGGATCAAATTAACGATCCAACATTCCGCCACATCTGCTTTCATGTTCAGTTTTTCCGCAAGCATTCTAAAATAATGAAGTAACAGGATTTGTAATGAAGAATACGCTCGGTTCGTGAATCTACTAATTTCCATAATGCACAGTTCTAGGGAACTTACCCAATACTGATGCACTGATGAATTCGACAAAATGTTTCGAAAATCATCAAACGTGCATTTTCTACAAACTCATTAAGTAGAGCAATGAGGAAGAAATCGTTGAATACAACTGTTTGGCATTCTTGAAGTTTCTGACGTGCACCATCGAAATCAAAGTTGACATATAGATGTTCAAGGAATTCGGTGATAGGATCACGATAGGTGTAAGACTCCTGACAGAATAAAAAATGATTTGATAACCATTACTGTGAAAGAAATTGTGGATGTCATCAACTCACTTGCTGTATAACTTTAACCAGATCTTTCAAAGTGGAACGTCTGGAACGATTTACAATGACTGCTGCTGCCAAATAGCGCAAAATGTGTGGGCACATGGTCTGAATTGCGTTCAAGTAACTGAAAAATATCGGAAATCAATGGTTATTGATTCGGTTATTGTTCATATAATGTCAATACCGTCAGTCATTAGTAGAAACTCACTGTGGGCGGTAGAGAAACATTTCAATTATCAAGTCGCGACCCTTGGCGTGATTGAAAAAAACAAATAAACTCCAATGGATGAGCCACGTTCTCTGTTGCAGAACTTGGAGAGAATTTCCAATGGCATTGCTATCAATGTATTCTCTCAATTTGTTTACATCTTCTAGAGCAGTTTCCCAATTTTGAGCAAGAATCTCGGACGCAAGTTTCCCCCAAAGAACATTCAAATAATTTTTGTCTGTTGACGGCATAATCAGCATATACAAATACAGATAGGATGTTGGGATTGAATAATTGCCACATTCATACCGATATTTTGCAAGTTTAACGAGCCCGTCCATCATTTCTATTTTGAACTAGAAGAAATCCAATCATGAAATCATTATACCAGTAATGAGGTCCAAATATTTTCATCATTTAAATAAAAAACATACGTCCAATTCTTGTGTCAGATAGTTGTTGAGTGCTTTTGAGTCACGCATCTCCTCCATCTTTTTCATGACCTTTTCATTGTTCATCAATGCAACAACGACAGATACGTTATTTTGAAGTTGTCCTAGCTCTTGTACAACTTCCGCACGACGATTTTTGAGTTCCTATGATTCAAACCATTTCATCACATCATCAATACGAAGACCCTTATGAACGACGTTAAGTAATTTCTGAATACTCTTTCCCGTGATATGGAAAAGAAGAAAGCAAACATACCTCCGGCACTTCTTCATCAGGATACAGCTGTACTCTTATGTCAATAGCGTAATCTATCATGTTGGTTTTATTGAGGATCTGAAGTTTGGCGAGTAGTAATTCATTTTCATCATAAATCTATAACCAAAATATTGAATGATGAAACATAACCTATTGAGCACATGGAATATTCAATGAAATTTCAATCACGTACTACCCACCTCTTTCGCAGATAAAAATTCCAAAAGTGGAAAGACCAAGTGCCGGTCTAAATATTGTCCGATGCGTGAAGTTAAATCGAATTTCGCCATAGCTGAATTATTCCACTATTTCAAACTAAAGATGCACAATTTAAAATGGACTCTTTCGAGAATCGATCCTGCTCTACGGCTGATTCGATCACTTGTCTCGAGTCTCAATAATTCGAGACTACCGATTCTTTTTCTACCAACATCGATATTGTCCACTGAAATACATCGGTAGTCATTCGGAGATTCTCCAATATCGATATCAAAAAAGCTCGAATGAGATAAATGCAGCGGAATTTTCGATATACATAAAACGAAAATTGGTAATCTCGGAAAATTTTGAATCTGTGTGATTTTTTATAATACTGTACGATAGCCACTCTCTCCATGCTATGAGGTTCTCGATTGGATTTGTATATTCCATGGTTTATGGCAAATTCATCGATGGGACCATATAATCCATGTACCTTATGAAAATTGAAGTTACATCATTCTGATAGTTGATTTCATTCAACCACCATCATTAATGATAGCGAATCTATGATCACTCAGTTCGGAATTTTTTTAGAGAGGACGATCCTTGCTACATAGTAATATCCCAGGACAGCATCAAAGGTTTAAGGTTATGAGGAATACGTGTCAGCATTTTATTTCTGATAGACACCACAGTATCCTTCCAATAAATGGAATTAAAACCATTACAGAGAATAAATTATGGTCCAGAGCAATGAATTCACTCTTAAAGATGCTGAAGCAGTGATTGACAGTAGCAAAAGTCAGTCGTATGTGAAGAATACAATATTGATATTGGAGCAATGCCTTGACACGTGAGTAATAGATTCAGATATATAAGTACACGATATAAATGCAATTGGTTCATGTGAATATGTGGTGCATCACAAGGAAGCATGTTCATAAGACAGATCTTCATTATTTCATCTCAATTTATTCTTCAGATACAATCCTGATGAACTATTTTTAAGTTTCAATGGCGGTAAAGACTGCACCGCCATTCTCCATCTCACTGCGGCCCTGTACAAAGTACGGGGACTTTCCCCATTGACATGTCTTTACGTCACTGAAGATCCATTTCCTGAAGTAAGAACACTTATTCATTTGAGGTTTTCAATAAACTGTGCTACTGAAAACAATGTCGATTCCTCTTTCTGCTATCAAGGTGGATGCATTTGTGGCATATGCTTCACAGTATTATGGAATAGAACTTATTCGGAAGAAGAAGCCGATAAAATTGGCCGTGTCAAGCCTGTTAAATGACAACAAAAAATTACGTGCAAGCATCATGGGGATCAGGCATGATGATCCCGGTGCAGAAAAGCTAGAAGCATTCAAGTACACGGATTCTACCTGGCCAAGATTGATGAGGGTTTGTCCTATTTTGGACTGGTCATACAACCAAGTTTGGGGATTCTTATTAGAACATAAAATATCCTATTGTTCATTATATGATCAAGGTTATACAAGTTTGGGCAGTCGGAAAACTACGACACCAAACTCATTGTTAAGAGACCCTAACAATCCGTCCCACTATTTTCCTGCTCATACTTTGATTGATAGTGCTACTGAAAGAAACGGTAGAGAATGATCACAACTTCATTTCGCCAATCAAAGGAGCATAATATACTCTTCAAACCACTGTGAAGTTTATTCGGAAAAGTTGTCCATTGCTTTTTCATAATTCTCACCATAAATATGAAAACATGTGATTGAATAAAAGATTATATATATATAT
>JABMBR010004473.1:0-81317 GCA_018881525.1 Meteorus sp. PSUC_FEM 10030008
ATTTTCTCTATTCGAAAAATTATTCTTCTCTTCAGCGAAGCACTCAATTGTTTTCAATCAAAATGGACATTTATTTCACCCAAGAATTTCATTCTCTTGAATTTCTTTTTTTCAATTAGGTTTCTACTTATTAATGCCATTGAATATCTGTGCACTCCTTCCATAAGATCACGTCAAATGTCGAGTTGAATCAAGTTTTTAATGTTATCGATCGAAGATATCTATTCTTTTAAGCTAAGAAACAATAATTCAAGACGAGAAATTCTTGAAGTAAGACAATGGGTTCTCTACAAAAAGACTCTCTAGGATCAAGAGTATTGCTCTTAAATCAAAATGGTTTTTTTATCAGTGTTGATATTCACATAACTGACCTTATTGTCGTAAATTTGGGTGTGCAAAGGGAGTCCATGCTGATAGGCTGATCCACGAGCATGAAATATTTGGGGGATGGACGGTGAACATGATATCAAGTCGAATATTGAGAATGAAAATTCCGTACTTACTTGGATTTTGTTCCTTTGAAGAACAATGGGTTGGACAATCGACAATATGATCCAAGATGCAATAAATCGTCGAACAATATAATAAAACTATGATTGAAATTGATGAAAATCAACCGACACGTTTGTGCGAGAATAGTGAGAGTGAATAACTGGAAGCATCTTCATTCGAGCTTTATATAGGTATTGTATCCCCTTACACTGCCGTTAAAGAAAGAGGTCTGCCACCATCTCTACCACCTCTTCACCATAGCATCTCGGCCAACTCACCATTGGTGGCATTTCGATCATACCGCAGGATTTCGTCCACTGTTTTTACACAAAATAGTTTCTGACAGCGTCATTGTCATTCGCAAAATTTTTATTTTTCAAATTTGGATAAGTGATAGCTCCATCATTTTCACATCGTTATTTATTTCTCATATCTAGGGATATATGCGCTCATCATGGTCTTAACTATGTACTAAACTACATGTTGCATTATTAAGTTATGATATTATGTGAAAAACGATTCAGACGCTTTATATGCCATTCCTCTATCTTCATAGTGATGACGAGAAGAGCATTGTTGACGCAAGCCGCTGTGAATAGTAGTGAGAATTGTCACGATTTATGGATACACAGGTTGTGTAAATACTCGGAGGATTGGACTCCAATATGCAGCCGACATTGTTACACATACTTCGTTGCATATTCATCTAAATATATATCTGAGAATTTTCATTCGAGGAGACGAATACATTCTGAATGTAATGGAAAGTTTTATACACTTCCTGCAAACTTTTTTGTCATACCATAACGATTTGCACTGATGAAAAGCACAAACATTTCTTCTCAAATTATTCATGATACATTAGAAACAAACATTTCAGTATTTTGATTCTTCGCTACTCATTGGCCAGTGACATCGAATATCGAAATTTCATTTCAAGAAACTCATGATTGTTCAACTCTAATCTGGCAACATTGTTCGTATTGACACTTTTCTAAGTGGATACCGCTGAAGGAGACACTCTATAGAAACTCTATATTCGAGTAGAATTCATATTGACCGGGACAATTACGAGAGACGAAAACTAACTTTCGAACGCACTGATACTTCATTCAATTATGTTAAATAATAGTCAGCTTAATATTATGAATATGAATTTACGACTAATCTCACATGTCTTGAGCAACAGCTTCTCTCAATATTACGTGTGCTTCACTACACACATATGCTTGTTTTATGCCATTGTTGATCATCTCTTCTCAATAGGGCATTGCAAATATCACCGACCGTTAATGGATGTCATCTTGGAAAGAGAAATAAAAAAGACATGAATTTAGATACTGCTCCGAAACTTATTCTATACACAGCAAGCTTTTTAAAAAGTCTCCATGCATGATACAACAATGGAATGAGTACTTTTTCAAAGGTAATTGTGTCGTAGTCTCCTTTGTAAGCTGATGAGTATCGACGTTGATTCTTTCAGGGTTTTCAATGATCGTTCACGAAAATCAGATGATGAATGGTAGATATATGGACTCGTCAACTTTCTTCATTGTGTCAGCTTAGTCACAGGAATTTTAGGACACATCTACAATCCCCAAAGTTTCATTTCAATCCAAAATGCTGATGAAGAAACTATAGTGAATTGTGGAATACTTGGAAAAAGCAAAGTATACCTGCGTAATATTTGAATGCATAACAAGGATGAAAAGGTGGAATGTGTGTACATGTTCATGAAGACGTTCCTATTCTAACTCACGAAAGCAGTTGCGCTCAATTATACCATGTATTCCTTATTAGTGTCCACTCGTTCTCTCTTATGCAAATACTCACTGTGCTTCCACAAATAAAATATGTTCATAGGCAATAGCCTCTGTGCGCTCACCATAAACTATTTCTCGAGTTATTCCAACAATTATCATGTAATAACTATACCAAAGTGCCAAACAAAGAAGTAGTATAATGTTTGATGGAAAAATATCTGCTCCCTGCAGGTTTGCTTCCTGCAATTTTAATGACACAGCACTACGTCAAAATCTCCAAAATTCTAATTCCATAAGATGAAGAAATGACGAAAATATGTAAAGTTTCTCATTCAAATAAAATTATTCACGATGGATCATATAAGACTGATCGTGCTCGACCGAATGGAGAATGACCGCAGTTCAATCCTTTTTCTTTGGTGGGATGAGAATTTTGATGTCAATTGACGTCACTCCTTGTTGCTAGATGGAACGTTTGTAAAATCGAAAGTAATTGCAGTGGAAATAGGTAACGTCAAAATCACCAATTTGCAATTTTATGTTATAAGCCTCTTTACCAGGATCAGTATGACCGACGATTCGCTCATATCATTTGCATCGATTTGATGGATCGAGACTTCACGATACAAAAATCATAACATGTTGATTGAGCAGTATGGAAGAGCCATGCTCATTCAAGGCATGCGTATTTCAATCATTCACCGAGAATTGAGCAAATGAAGATAGAAACTCCATTTATCATCAAATGCACTCGATATAGTGACCTTTGATTCGTCATTTATTCATGGTTAACGATCTTTGACCTGAATTAAATACATTTGGACAAGGTAAAATGATATGACTGATTTTCCAGAGGTAAGATTTGTTATGTGTTCGTCATAATCACATTGAAGTTAGTTTTTGTAGCGAATAAGTTCGTTGAAGAAACGGTGCCAGATGGTGAAACTGCAGATATTGTACATTTTTAAAGAATACCTGACAGACCGATGACGGATGATTTAAACATCATTAAAAACTATGGAAACCGTATGGAGAAATCGATGGGTCACCACAACGGTTTGGAAATAGATTCTGATGATGATCAGTTGGAAGGATGGACAATTACTTGGATCCAAAATTCAGAAGTTGTATAGAAAAATTTTCACCATGAATCCACCGAAATTATCGGTCATCCATTATAAACATACGTTGCAACATTTTATATTTTCGTTGAGCGATACTCCTTGCATAGAGTCTAACTTCATCAATGAATGTTATTCAATAAGGTGAGTTCTACACTGTGGTCCTACACAGTTGATTCACATGTTTCCAGAGAATTTTCTATTTTTTTTTTTCAATTGGCGATCTCCATTCATAAGTGCTGAGCTCTAGTGGAGTAGTTCCACATATATCAGTAATTTATTTCATCACCCTCGATCATGTTTTGGATTCTAATTGGATTCTCATAGAAGTTATTTGATACTTGGCTACATGTCAATAAACAGCTTGATAGATAAATTTCGGAAATTTTCGAAAATATATGCTCAAATATAAGAGATGCCGTGCGGTTTAGAACCGTGCCCGATTCACTAATAAAAATTTCATGTGGAATACTTCGTTGTTGTTGTGTACTGATATCGATTGCATGAATTTTAATGGAGAATTCAAATTTTATGATGAATGAAGCTTCAAATGATGTTTCCATTGCGAATTCACGCTTGAAGAATCCTTTCGCACATGACAAAATAACCAAATGATGATCCTGAGGTACAATAAAACTCTCTTAATATATTGACAAGTCCTCTTTCTTCATTGAAGAGAGGAAAGGAAAGTCTAATTTAAAACTATGAATCCTCTTCTTGATACATGAAGCTAAAATGAAGCGAAAATATTTGCACCGTTTCTGACCATCTACTGGAATGCAAGAAATATTTGGGAATGTGAAAGAATTTAATTGCTCAATCCATTTTCTACACAATGTAAAGAAAGACATTTGTTTCTTCTTCAATAATAGTGATGAGCACATATTATATTCCATTGAAGTTCCCGAAATATTTTTTGGATCCCATAATGGTGTTGATGATTGTCTGTGATCGAAGATTAAATGGCAACTTTCACTTCGATATTCAGCTGACGGTTGGTTCCCACTATCTCAAGTGCAAATCGGAGTAGTCGTGACTTCAGTCTGGCAACGAATGCATATAAAATCTCCAAAGGCCATCATCGCTACCACCACCAACACCACCGTTCAACCATCCGAAATATGTTGCCACATGCGTGAGTATTTTCAAACTACTAAAAGAAAGTTGAATGTTTTATAACAAGCGCTTTTTGCACGGTTAACAGGTGCTCAAAAACTTTTTGGAATTGTGAAGAGCTACATAGACTAGAGGTTGGAAATGTCAGAACATTTGGTCATTAGATGATGATCATTCGTGCCGCTGGGGGCTAAAGCTTTCCTCTTCATAGTAACATATCTTCATTTAATTCCCATATGACGAAGTTACCCAAATTATACCAGATCTTGCCTTGTACTTCGAGCGTCCCCCCCCAGCTCCGATTGAATAAATTGCCACGAGTGTTTTATATTTGTACCTTGTATGGCGTACGTGTGCCTGGCAACCCGAAAAACCGTCAATGTACTTTTCGAGAACAGATGACTTGATGAGAAACTTGATAAAATTCACGCTGATCCTTGACAATGACTTGTAATAAATTTTCTTCAGTCGTTGTCTGCAATCTCATCCATTTCTCTCGAAAAAAATAACTCTGAGAATATCATGTGGAACAATTTTAAGGAGAAATAAGATTCTTGTGTCATAGAGTTTCCATGGTAAATAAAAAATTAAGTCTGTGTGGTTCTCCATGTTTGCTACACAACACAATACCCTATAAGACAACGCTTGGAATTTAAGAGTTAACACATGAAAAGTCTACGTGAAAAATTGGGGATGTTGGATCTTTTCCTATTACACTGAATTTATGGCCATATGTAATCAGATATGAATAATTTCTGAGTTGGAAGAAGTGTTGAATGATGATAGGAATGATATGCAATAATTACAATTGGACTCATCAATTAATCGATGTGTTTCAGAAAGGTGCGGCATTCCCGAATTCGGCGAAGGCTGAATTATTTAACTGTTCGCTTTCCATCGAAGTCCTCCGGCGAGAATCCTGCTCGGGTCTCGCACTCGTCAGGGAATATGTAATGTTTATCCTACTACATTACTACCAATGTCGCTACAAATTACCTCACTTCGTCAAGATCGCCACTTTAATCGTTTCATTGATTCATCAATTCATCAGATTCACATCAAACAAAATAGTACAGGTATGTACTATTTTGTAATTGCCCGCGTACATAAATTAAAATGGTTCTTCTTTACCAATATGAATGACTCTTCATAATGTTACAAGCAATGAGATGGCGCTAACTTGTTCATTTCGAATGGTACTTGATAATTGATACTGCTGAAACCAGATAGAAACATGGAGACTCAAATGCTCGGATAGAATTGACACGAAAACTTTCGCTGGTGCAATGGCTGTCCATTTGAGTTGTTGTGGTTGGTTGTGTGCCCCCACCGTAAGACTTTCGAGTTCATCGCGGCGTCGATGCGGAGCGGAGTGGAAACCAGTGGAAACAGGCACCAACCACCCAGTGTGAATCAGTGTGATCCAAAGTGACTATCTACAGCGTCGTGTATTCTACATATGTAAAGTGTCTGTGTGTTAGAACGTGTACCAGCTGGCAAACCTTTTTTTTTTTATGATATACAGTGTTTGTCATCTATTCTTCAATATCCAGAATAATTCAATCTTGACATCACATATTATGCAAATAATGAGATGTTGACTGCGAGTGCTGTAACTCTAAAGTTCTTGGCGAAATGACGAAGATCATATTGGGAAATGATGGAAATGTAACGTGATAAAGAAGGATAATTACATAAGACAGAGGTGGAGACAGCAAAAGAGATAAATCGTGTATCAGAGAGTTAGACAGAGCGGGAATTAAAACTCAGGTGCTGAAGTCACGTGGACAGCAGATTGAAACACATCCCAGAGTGATTACGATTTTGTGTGTTTGGAATAGTACAGAAATGGAGTGGAGTTTCGTTAAAAGACGAAGAATGATGAGGCGGTTGGATGTGTCAGCGTGTCCAAGAACATTTTGTGACGCATCATCCAGTATATTATGTATTTTCCTCATTCTCGGACTGGTACAGGTAATTTTAAACATAGTAAAAGAAACAAGAAATCAAATACAGCTCTGCATTGAATAGAGGTTATCAATAACATTCACAAATGATTATTCAGGAATGAAGTAATTCATGAGAATCTATAACCGACTTTTCCACATCCTCTGCACATCATTTTCATGGTTCACAATTCTATTCGAATGCTACTTCGATTTTTTATTCATTCGCATAAATCAAAGAAATCCCACACAGTTCAATGAAAAAATAAAGACACCACTGATTGACCATACATGGAAGTATAAAACAAATTTGATGAAGAAATTAACCCACCGCTCTCTCACCATATCTCTATTTTTTAAACTCAAACTTATGATGACAGTGTCCAACTTCAGTTTCTTCTGTCGCTATGCTCAAACACAAGCGGGCGGGGCTCATCTACATGACACATACGCATTCCATGCCAATATGATGCACAGCATTTCCGCGATACTCAGATCTCCACAGATGGACACTACTTTTAACGAATTTAATGAATCAGAATTACAATTATGAACTGTTACATTGAATACTAAGGATTGATACTCGATAATGAATAGCTTCAAATATTGAGCTCGAAGGAACCACCGTTCATGAGAATTTTTGGGAAAGATATTGACTGGTAATGAGAATTTATTCAACACGAAAGTGTACACACTGCTCATCTACATTGTCCTGTTACAATGAAATCGCAATGAATTATTCCCAAACGTATTTCATCTTCATGGTGATGTGTGTGGATGTTACACCTTTGAGCAAGTGGACCATTCTCGATCGAATTCCCCAATTTCCGTCACACTCCAAATGACCATCCTCACTGTAGCACAACCTTATCGCAGAAAGCTGTATGAGCTATATAGAATTAAATAAAATATCTGGAGGCCGGACCATGCAATGTTGTTCGCCTTGGAATGCAACTATATAACTTCATAGCCGTCTCTTTTCCTCCCCCACACGTTCTCTCACCAGCTCTCCCCCTTCCTCTATCATAAACTCTCTCACCTATTCGTCCGCTCACTCCATCTCTCTCTTTCTCTCACTCTCCAACCTTCCCGTATATATTTTTCACAGTAAACTACGCATGTTGTTTAGAAAACGTAGGAAGATTCGTGACCATTTTTCGAAACAATGTCACCACAATATCACATTTTTTCCATTTGCGATATTATTGTAATCAAGTCTAATCATCCTCTAGTATGAACCAAATATATTTCAATGTAGCACTCATATCATGGAGATGATGCATGATTAATTTCATCAACAAGTTAAAAGAATTGATTATCAATGGAAAGTCTAAAAATTCCTACGCACTCCCACAAACTAACTACTCGTTATCCTGTGCGTAAAAATCGGACCCTCTCCATGGGTCTTGTAATCGAAAGTATTCAAAGTCGTCAAAGTTCTTACCTGTTGATAATTACTACCCAATCAACACCTCTTCACTCCCATTCGCGAATGCAAAAAAGTTCATCCCAAGTATGTTCGATGCAGTTTTTGAAGGAAATTGCACATTGTAGATATGTCTTTGACACTCACTCGTGTCACAGTTACTCGTTCTATCAACAATTTTGTATCTCGCTCATCACATTATAACAGTAAGCGAATGCAACGAATTTTTAGTTTTTTAACAACCATGGGAGTATCTAGCAAGTTATTCGGGTGGGACTATCCTCGCCATCGAATACAATTCGTTTATGTAGAATAGAACTGCGTAGTAGACTGCGTGGTATTACGAAGATGCATGACAATGAACTATGTCACTTGGTCTGCTATCCAACGGAAAACAGGCGTAGTCATTTTGGATTTTGCATCAAGAAGGTTCGACGTCCTGAAGTAAATTACGCAGATAGTCTCGGTAGATTTTCGCATTTGTAAACAAAATAGAACCTCCTTGCTGTATTGGAGGAGTGCCATCACTTCCAAGAAAAAAGAATCTTCCCGAGTTTCCAGCCAAAATTTGCGAATATCACTCATCCTTGTGAAATTTTATCACACGCTTGTGAGACGAATTGAAGCTATTCATCTGATAAAGTCAACATTCGTTTGTCTGAATAGCGAGACGATTGTATAATTTGGCAGTGTTTCGCAGAATCCGAAAGAGGGTCCCTGAGACAGTCGGAATATTCGCCAACAGCGTCTGCTGGAATGAAGCACACAGCCACAAAGTCCTCAAGGGAGCGCAACGTTGCCGCGTCTGACTTGTTTTTTATGACTGAATTTTAAGTGTGGTGTCATCATGTCACTTTTTTAATCCTCATGATGTACATTATGCGCCTCTATATTGATATAAACACGAAGAATTATGTGTTGATATTCCTGTTCGTCGTGGTTAATTCATTTCAATGCGAAGAAAAGCAGTTACTTATGAAGTTGCTCATACATTTGTGAGCAAATTTCTAATTACCGCCCGAATAATCACAGAAGGATCCGAACTCAGGTTTATTAATATGAAGAAAACAGCATCTGTCAGAATTGTTTCATTAGTGAATTAATTCTTGAATACCCTCAACGATTCAATCAAGGGTTACTGACATATCCCATTTATTACGTGTGTAGGAAATAGTTCCGAATTTCAATGGATTGTACAACTCTGCAACATTTGGTGATGATGGCCCGTAAGGAAGAAAGGGTAAGACCAAACCCGTTTCAGTCACTGACTCGAACATTGTGAAAGAGAAGGGATGAATCCGGTTGTTTTCAAGCTCTCCTGTGAGATCATCGTTTAACATTCGAAATGTTTAAGAGTCGTTTCTTTGGATTGTCTAACTGAATTTGGAAACTTCTGTAACCAGCAAATGGCCATAAATGGAAGATAAACACACCTATTGGGGAACCTATTGGGAAATATGCAGATTCTTCAATATTTTGACAAAAATCATTGGAAAGTGTACATTTGCGTGTAGTTCGTAGTATGTTGATCATCCAATTATACATGATGATGTTGTAGATAATGTGAGACAAGTAGTTGGGAATCGTCAATCCAAGCAGATGATTATCCTATATGACCCGTTCGGAGAAAATTTGGTGATACGCTGAATCATATGGAAATGTTTCAATTTCTTTTAATTGATAAATTGAATTCAATTCTTAACGCAATACAAATTCTCGTATAACAACTGTTTACAATAATTGAGTCGAGATGCTCCGAATTTATCTAATTGAACGCACAGAAGTAGAAAATTCGGAATGCATCACAACAAATCATACTGATAAGGAAGTGATCAGAATGTAAGAAACAATAATTTCATGAATGAAAATTGGAGATTGATCACCAGAGTATCAGGACTTCAAATGGGAATACTCTACTGGAAAAAATATGATAAATTTCATATATTCCTAGTTAGACGACAACATATGAGCGTTTAGGCATAAAGCGGAGTTGTAAAAAGTTCGTGTGCGAGTGGTATACGAAAGTGAAGACGAATAAAAACGCAGAGAAGTAGAAATATGCATAAAGTGTGAAATCGAATATAACTCAATGGTTCCTTTCACCCAGTTGAGTCAACGGAGCGTATCATGCGTGTGGGTTTTCGAATCCTTATGATTATCAAGTTTAAATGTTTAAAAGCTTTCCTCACGCGAAGACAGATTATGTATGAGAAAACTGTGATTGATTCTGATTGTACAGTTCAGTAGGATGCCGTAGACATTTAATTTCATCATATGAAGTGATGAGAAATATTCTATGGAAGAACAATTCAAATGTAGGCGTAGAATATAATGAGTACGTCATAGCAGAGCCTGACTTTGAGTCTATTTGAGAATTATCAACTCATTTCGAATTTATCATAGTGAAACTGCGTTTACTGTTTGTGTAATCTATTGCACTCTTATTCCGGAATATTTAAAATTGTTATTGCACATATTCGGAATTTGTGTATTTTTTCTTCCAATTATTCTATAAAAATCATATTTTATGAGCTTCGAGTTTGGTATAATTGATGATGATCGTGAACTTCGTTCCATGTGATGTGATGATTTAGCTTTCGTGACTAGAATTTCAATATCAGGTATATTTACGTGGCATTGTTGAACCAACTGATTAATGCCTTTCAAAGCCATTCAGTCGTTCCCAGTATCTCACTCAAGTTCTTGTCGTTATGCTCAATCATTATCGAATACTATAGAGATCTCGATGAGGATAGGCGTCAGTTTTCACAATATGCTGCGTTTTATAATTCAAAGATTAGTTCTTCTCAGTGCTTTCCCTTCCATAAGTTGTCGTCTATTCAATTAAGATGCTAATTTATCTAAGGACTGCGGCTGTGTGGTTTTCGTTGATATAAATATTCATTTAGGATATGTAATTCACATGTTTATTCCACCATGAAATTTTCGATGAAGATGGTTCTGTTACTTATCGCATTCGTATTACCGACATGCTCTTTGATTTGGGTTTCATGAAGATATCAGTCAAATTTAGCTATTGTAAAATTATAAATGCACAAAATTACTTTCGATAGTGAAATAACGGCCGTGAAAGTTTGAACAATTCATAATCTTGAAGTAAATATGAAAATCAGAGCTCACGTACTGGCGAATGTGGATTTCGTATTGAAAAATGATGTGGAATCCCCGGAATCTCTTGAATGGTATTTTTCTGCGGAACTTCCATAGAAAATTTTGCTCTAGAGAAATTGATGATCTTAATGATATGTTGAAATTAGTCGAGATTATTCCTCTGGAGTTGGACCAAGATCTGACTGTCACTCCATTGATATTTCGAATGAGATTGATTCTCATCTCAAACGTAAGATTATCGTATTTCTCAAACGATTTCCCATCAAGATCGGAAGAGGAGTTCTGTATAGGTCAGGAACGAGCCCATTCATATTCTTGAGCGGGCTTTGACTGTATTTTTTAAAACGTCTGTTGATGATTAAACTAAAAACTTGTCAGAGAAAATGTATGAGATAATTTAATATTTTCATTTTCGTTATCATTTTAGAATAAATTATAAATCCATTCATGATTATGGTAGATGTACTTCTATTTTTCACTATTATAATTCAAAATCAAGATAGATTAAGGTTTGAAATGCTAACAGAGACTCTTAATTGCAAATAAAATATCTTGGAACATTATAAACCAGAATCACCAGTTCCATCATGTGACATGTATAACGATGATTACTCGATTTACTTTCAAGGTGATTCATCTCTTCGTTAGAGTTTGAAATTGTGATTGTAGAATTATGTTTTATCAATGGAACTGCGATTAATATGCGACTTTGTGTGATGAATGCACAGCACACATCGGAATTATTCATCTCAAATTATTGGATGACAGGATTCTCAGGTGATTACAAAACATACTGATGATGAGGATAATAAATAGATGAGGAACTTATTTGAAGTAACTTTTGTATCACACGTACATTGATAGATACTTCATCCATCAGCGCAACCTTTGTTGCTATTCGGTTGATGAAACTTTTGTAAAAATAATTGATGATACACGATTGTCCTACTTATTTCTAAAAAAATCTCTCCTTCCTACCACTTTATCTGAAATTCATTATAGAGTCCTGCGAATTCTGATGATTTATGAATATTGGGAGCTAACATGTGTGAACTTGATTTTTCGTTCACTGACAAAGCTCATTCCTCTATTTTTTATGCATGAGCTCATTATTGAAAACAGAAATAACTCTGATGATCCTCACTCTGGAGGACTTCAAAAAGAAAATTATCATCTGTAGGAATCAGAGCTGAACTATGAAGGGTATGTCTTTGCCATCTTTGTATTTTCCCATCTGAATTCATCAGAACCATAAGAGTATGTGTAATAATTAAAACATGCACGTGAATTGAATTACAAACCATTGCTGTATAGAGGAAAAGTCCCGATTCTCCAATTATTAGATGAAAGGAAAGTATCGTCTTTGATATGCGAATTTCTGAAGAAAGTGAATGAGAATTAACATTTTTTGTTCGAGGAAATTCTTCTTCTTCTTGTAGAAAATTATAATAGTGGGGCAATCATGCAATATGGAAAATTAGCAATGCAGGTAACAAATGTTTGATCGTCTGTTTTTCCTAATTTTTGATACTTCAATAAATTATTCTTCTGAAGAAATTTTATTGATGGAAAATAACTGAGTAAATACATTGCATCAATTAATATGGATAATTATGATAACAGGATTCTTGAAAGTGATTCCACATGGATACTTATGAAAGATTAATTTACAATAATTATAATGAAATTTTCCACTCACAGTACTCTTTAACCACTTTGAAAAAATGCATCAAGTTTATTAAATTTTCACGTTATAAGTCGTAAAACTGATGAGATGTTTTTCCGTGCAATATTGACGTGTGATTTCTTATTTGAATCAATCGCAAATATGAGACATGTAGGGTTTCAATTATCTCACAAGTTGGAAATTAGAAAAAAGGGTTGGCGAGTAACTTTCAGGAGGAATCCTCAACAACGACAAGACAAAATCGAAATTAGACTTTCACAGATAGACTTTGAGAAAGTTTCATCATGCAGCTTTCTTAAACTTTATGTGAAAAATATTGTTCGAGTTGGCATTCGTGGAATTTGCATAGGAAGTAAATGACGCCATGCAATGAATTCATTCGGTTTTTGGTTGATGCCTAAAATAAGTTGGGCGTTCATTCTGGAAATTTCGAATTAGTGATTCAAACCAAAATGTTCAACAATATTAACTCACTGGAAGAAAAGTCTCATTGATCCCGAATCCCCGGGAAGTTTCCTACCAATGAGAGTATTGACATAAATTATCCCAGTTTCAATAATCCTAAGAGGATAAATATTCACGATGAGAAATCCGAAATATTCTTCTACATTACCACTGAAATATCAATATTGAGAAAATATTCACTCACTCAACTTGTCTCTGAGGAGCATTTTCGATCAATATTTTGGTTAACGTTTAATTTGCTGAGTGGGATGAATGATTAATCCGTAGTTTTCAATGTGAATAATGTATCAATATTATTTTGCAAAATTTACATCATCATGATATATGATAATGTACAATCTAAGTCTCCGTATATTAACTTGTATGTCTGCATTGATATGAGGACATTTTTTCTCAAAAGACTAGAAAACATTGTTCCGTATATGTTTCGTCTGGAGGCGTTCGCTACATTTACAACTGAATTTTTGTCATGCTGTATCTAAGGTATTGTGAGTTGCATTCATGTTATACATATAAAGCCGGAGGTCGTTCGTCAATATAAATAGATAAAATGAGTATGTGGGTTCTCTATCAAGTTTTCGTTCCATGTGTTCAAACATGAACACGCGCTTATGTACATTCGAATGGAATGAAATGGAAAGTGACCAGCGTGGGTTGGCGACCTAGAGTCAGTTTGTTATACAACGCGTCAAGAACTTTATTAAAGTCATGGCGCAAAACATAAATAATTCAACTTAGTATTGCAATCTGTGATCAAGATGAATTGATTCGTACACATTTGATATAAATCGCGCGCAAATGTAAGCTAGAAAAATATCTATGCAATTTTAGATGCATTCATTGACTAATGATGGAGAGCTTGAACATAACCCGAACTTATCTTCCAGCATCATCATATTCACATAATGTTGGTGAAGCCAAGAATCCAATCTTAACGATTGGTTCCTTGATCAGATATTCATTTATGCAATGTGACAGAATGGATCAAGTCGCGTATTTTGATCATTCACAAAACAACGTCATACAGTCGCACGCGAGAGCGTGTTGCATCAAACATTCCAAAACTCTTCTCGTGATTTTTTCCTCCGTTTCCACCTATTAATGAAACATTCACACCTTAACACAAGAATTACCAACCTTCCAAGGGAATTTAGCTTCTTGCATCAAAGTATTTGTCTTATATAGTTCAGACGGTGGACCAATTCTTACAGAAATCAAGTGGTCACAAGCGGGTCACAGGTATAGAATCCTGCTCTTATGATCATTGCCTTCTAAGTATATTCAGGGGTTTAACACTTCCCAATTGGATAAAGATTGATAGATGCCACATAGAACTTTTACGCATCCTTAAAATGAGTCCTTCCATGGATTATTATAGTTAAAAGTGAATTCCATTATTCGTTGAGGGAAATGTGTGTGAGTATTACCGGAATAGTTTGGACATTTATTGACAGCAAATGTTGAGATGGTGATGGTACTCCATTATCTTACCAAGATCAAAAATGATCAATCATATATGGTTAATTGGAATTAGACTACATCTTTAATACAAAATGTGAAACAGCGATGATAATTTTCACATCTTACAAATTGTTCAACACAAAAGTGATGTTTAATTACTGGTTGACATTCGATTGATTGTTGGAAAAGAAGTCAATTTATCAATATTCTCAAAAAAGTATAAGGCAACCTTCTTATATTCGATCACATCAACGTTCTAGTTTCGTGATGTCCTCCATTTAGTATTCAATTCATATTCATGAAAAAAAAAGGCGTAAGGCTGCAAGCTTCGGATAAACTAAATACGAATGGATCAATGACGATATTCCAGTAGTGATGTCACTAGTGAAAACCGATAAGGTATCGGGCTGGTGTTGAATAACTAAGGCTGAAAAGTGAAAGTTCTAATGATTGAAATCACTTCCATCATCACTTTATTGAAACTCATGACTAACGTTGTGTTACAAACATATACAAGCGTAATGGGATGAATTCAATATCTTCAGATCGATATGTGGCACTTCATAACATTTTTACTTCTTCTTTTACATTGACTTGATCTTATGCCGTTTTCTCTATTGACGCACTATCTGATATATGACGATCGACAGAATATTACATGAATCAGGCAATGTTGGGTTACATGCAAATTGAGAAATCGAGGAATTGAAAGATGACTCATCGTATTAATCTACCAATTGGAGATTGAAAAATTTATCCATAATATAATTTCCGGTCTGCACAAGCATAATCATCATAATTCCATCACTTGTTGAATTGATAACTGGAAGAATAGCCAATTTTTATTTATATTAAAACTGGAATTCAGCAACTTATGCGCCGAAAGCGGTGAACAATATCAGTGTCTTGAATATCTGTAAACCTATCATGGTGCATCTCAAGCATTTTCGTCCAAGTTGATGATACCACAGTTTCATTACTGTTCTCGGAAACACTTCGAAACAATATCATAAAGTACTTGTTGTCATCACGTCAAACAGAGTCAATCGCAATGAAATCTCAAGATAAATGCGTTTAGTAATAATAATTTAAAGTTACAGGTCAGTGGACAACTACTAGATACTGAGTTCCAACCGACAGTAACAGCCACATGTAAAGCTGGTTACATGACAATACGAGTAAATATGAACGATAGTTTCGTTGGAGCAGTTCATGCTAGAGATTACAGAACATCACAGTGTATGGTAGCCGGAAATGGATCTAAACAAGCAACACTCGGGATCAATCTTCTTGCACCGAACAACGCGCCGGACTACTGCGGTGTCCTCGTTAATAATGTAAGTTATAATTTTGTCTTTCCAATCTATTTATGTATCGGGTATACATAAATTGTAATTTTGCATACCAGTTTAAGGAGCATAGCACATGAATGATTGGTATTGTTTCTCAGAACACGGAGGAGCGTTCGCTACCCATAGCAGTGAGGATTCATAAAACTCTTGAATTGGCTGATGACAAATTTTATGTAATAACGTGCGGAAAAGCTGGATTTAAGAATGCCAAGTATGTAACATACAATCAGTATGGTGCTAACCTAGATCTTCATAATAATGTACTCTTGTGATTTGTAGGAATGAAACATCCCTTGTTTCGCTTCGTCTTCTCGACGGTGGCCATCGCGTGCAAGAGGCTATTTACGGACATAACTATACATTGCGGGCGGAAATATCGCGGCCCGATGGTTTGTACTTTTTTAAATCATTATCATCATCGTTGCCTGGATATATCGTACTCAAAGTCGTTCTACAAGAGCGAATCTGATGCATCCAGATATACCCGAGTGTCTGCCAATGGAAAAACCTAGAAATTCCTCTCCAAAACCATGTTCAACATTTTAACGAATAGATAATAAATTTCCTCAGTCAATTCCTTTGATTCAAATAATTCTGAACAGGAATGTATGGGATTAGAGTGAAATCTTGTTTCGCATTCAACAAGAGGAACAGCACTGTTCCATTGATTGATGAACGAGGCTGCCCGGTCAAAGTACGAGTTATTACCAAATTCGTCTACGATAAAAATACCGGAATTGCCGATGCAAATCTGTTTTCAATGTTTCGCTTTCCTGAAAGTCCGCAAGTACATTTTCAATGTGACATTGCGATCTGCAAAGGTAACCATGATAACTTACCATTCATGATGACTATAGAAGAGAATTAAGAGGAAAATAATTCTTTATTGACAGGGAACTGCGGTACACCAATTTGCGATGGTGATGTGGATGATGGTGTTAAAACTAGTTCTAGCTCAACGTCCGGCGGACAAGGCATCACAGGGGAGGAAGGGATCCTTCTTGCTGGAACTAGTGTCTTCGTTCTCAACCCTGGAGAAATGCCTGGTGAGGGAATTATACATGAAGTAAACTAGTGATCCATGATACAATCTTGATGTCTGATCTCATTCCACACGTTAACAAAACAATCACGTCATAAAATTGCATTCGATTTTCAGCTTTAATCATTGATATTCCAACTTAAACTTTGTTAATAATAGACCGCATATGACTTGTTTCTTCACATCACGTACCGTTCTGTGCAATTATTCACTCATGTACTAATTCTACTGCAAAACATATTTCACCAATTTTTGTTTCTTTCATTATTTTAAAGCTGCCCAGCCTTCATATGAAGACGGTGCTATTCATCCACAATGGCTCCTGTGGTTAGCACTGGCTTTTGGCATTTTATTCCTGATCATGCTCATAATCAACATATTTTTATGTTCGGCCATGACATGCAGCTGCGCACGAACTGAGATAATTGAAAAGGAACCATCAATTATTGAAGATTATGATCCGTACAGAAGTTGGCCAGGGTCTCAATATGGTTCGAGGTGAGTGCGGAAACAATTTGATCAAATATCTTCGATTGGTGCATGGTCACGAGTACAAATGACAAGACAGAATTGATAGTACGAGTTCATTATCATAGACATAAGAATGTGGAAACAAGTTTGTGTCGAGGTCCCGGGTGACTATGTCAGTAGCTAGACTCAGCATCGACAGTTTGTTAGCAGGCTCTTTACCTAGAAAACTTGACCCCCGACATATCAGCCTGACAATCCAAAAGTCTACTGCCGAAAGCGTTGTGAATTTGGATAGGCTGTGTATTGCAATGTGATATTTATATCGCTTGAGCTAACTACTGTTGATGTCCATCTAATTTTAGGGAAGTGAACAATAAAGTCCGAAAAAATCTGTGAATAGTCGGAGGAGTGCAAATGGGAGTGGTGTTACACGATAAAATTGATTACAGACAAATTAGTATTGAAGATATCTTTATGCACCGTACTCGTCTTAGATGAACGGGATCATTAGCGATTGGGATTCCAGCGGTTGCTTTGGCATGTGGTTTATTGAGTTTTCGGTTGGATTTTTGCAGTTGCATTGAATGCTGTTACCTTATATAGGAACCTCTATTCGTACCAATATTCGACATGATTGGGAATTATATAGACATTTATGATACAATTTCAATGAACCAAAGCGTGATATCATTAATGGAATTGATATATTGGCATGGGTCGCAATGGATATAAACTACAATAATATATATGTTGATTTTTAATGGGTCGTTGGACATGGAAAGTGCCAAGGTTACCCGCGTTCGATGCCTGGCTTTTATCAACGAACAAATTGGCATACCATAACGGTTAACCGATCCGGTGAATTGTAGCGGTCACGCTATCCCGATCAACAATATTGGTAAAGAAAAGGGAAATAACTTTGACGCATTGCACATAGAACGGAACGGAATTCAACGCCTGCACTTTTCCTCATCGTTCATATTTATTTATCCCACTAAAACAAGCTCTGCTATCAATCCCGTTATTATCTTCAACATATGATGCGACCATCAATGTGCAATGGATAAAAAAGTCATTCACTAATTTTTTCTCGAAATTATTTCAGGTATTCATTGAGTGGTAAACCTGGCTACCCATCGGGGGGATCGACTATGAATTCGACGCGGTCCATATCAACAAACAGCGATCACTATGCCATTGTCCATTCGCGACCTGGCAGTAGATATTCAGGTCCTGGACACAAACATCATCATCACCATCATCATCAGAATCGAGGACCGCCATCGAATATCGGGTCCCATTATTCTGCAAAATGACCTCTACGCAGAAGAATGTAACTGATCAATGGGAGAACTATAAGTTTGGGTAGCTTCTATAACAAAATGATTTTCAGAATATGAACCTCGCAACGAGAATCAACTAACTACCAACTGTCGTTATTGCAATGAATTATGGCGCTTATTACTTCGATCCTGAGTATAATTCATAATTAAGACTGTTGAATAAAGTCCTGTACATAAATCCATTGATGTCCGTCAGTCATTGCAATTTCCAACACCAAGCACATGCTGATTCATATAATGAATGGCCATGAGCTTTTCCTATATAAAGAAAATTTGAATCACTTAGGCATCCAAAATTCCAGTCGTCACGTAAATACGATTTTCATGTCGTCACACCTGATTGATTGTTGTCGATAAGTAACGAATAGTTCCGGATGAAATTGTATAACATGCAAACCCGAAAACCCATCCTGTTTTAAGAATTATTGGGCTCTTATGAAATGATTATGAACAAATAAGACAAGGGTACTGTACATCTGATGTAGAAATGGAGATGGAATGATGCGCAAAAAATGAATCAATTTCAAAATAATTTAATTCGATAACCGGTAAAATCAACACTAATAATTGATCTTTTTATTTCGAATTCATTACCTGATAACAAAGACTCACTTATCATAAGACATATCTGCCTATCGAATATGGTGTGAACTTGTCATTTGTGCGCTCTCATTTTTCTATTCTCCGTAACACACATTCTAATCTAACTTCGGAAGAAACATTGGATCAATGTAGAAGTTCCCGATGATCGATAACTGTTGATCTTAACGTAATCCGCAAAAGCTCCTCTTCCTTAAATTTCATTTCAGTCTTCAAAAAATGGTTCCATATGAGAAAAGGAACATACTGTTGCGTCTCGATACCTCATACCCAGTGCTACGCTATTACTGAGTAGACAACCGATGACTCACACGATTTTCATCAGAATATCATCTGGAATACCCTCTCTCAATATAGCACACATCCTTCACTTGAGAACTATTCTTCGTAATCTGGCGTTTGTTACTTTGACTATTTATCCATGAGATTCTTTGTAACTGATTGTACGGCGCGTGTAACACAACGAGGGCATATAATTTCCAACTTGCTCACACGTCCCGCAATATTTCCTAATATTTGGGCTGTATGTGGTAATGGTAGTGGTTGCGACATGATTAATTCAGCCTCCATATGTGAGATCACTTCCGATTGATAAATTGATAACGGAAAATAATGACCGCACGTGAAGACTATTGTGTCTTCTTCCGATTGTAAGAAGTGTGATACCACCTCAGGATCTTTCATATGTATGAATGGCCGTGGGTCAGTCGACTTGGAAGATATTGTACTGATTATTTCGTTTATCATTTGCACTGATGTTCTATTTTCTCTCGTATCTCGATATCCAATTAATGGTGGGCCATAACGTTTAACCATCATCGATGATAACGTTTCTTCGTACTCCAATATTGGTTTATCTTGATCAATATAGTTGAAAAGCATTTTGCATACTCTCAAACAGAATTCAGTGGATAAATTGTTGATAATACTTGAATTTATTGCTCCTGAATTATTTTCATTCATGTCACCATTATTCACTATTCCATTGCGGCAGAATAGTAATATCCCAAGAGGATAAAATAACGTGACAATATGTTGATTACATAATTTTTCTAGTTGTGTTGTTGGTAAATGATTTGTTGCCCAGAAATCAAGAATCGTCTGCAAAACTTCGGAACATAATATTTGCGAACTTTCGTCAATTTCATTAATATAAAATCGAATGATATCTGATGCATCGTTAATCAGAGTCTCTATGTTATCCACTGGAAATTCTCCACCTTCCGATATCTTTGGGATATCGATCGTATTATTCACTGAAATACTTTCATCGAGATCACTATTAGAGTCACACAAGATGTTCTGAGATGACCATGCTGCTTTACCAATTGGTTTCACATCATTTTCAGTAGTACCTTCTGTGATATCCAGAGAGATATCGTCGCTTTTTGTATCTTCGCATAGTTCCTCTAATCCTCCCTGACAATCGAATGTGTGTAATTCTTGGTCAATTATATGAATACTGTCCAATGATCGACTAGCTGACATTTTCATTTTGGTCTTTCTTTCACACTCTACCATTGAATTGATCAAATTTTTCTCTACATGTTTGACAAATAACTCTACATTTTCCTTCATTTTCTCACTCACTTGACCATTCGAAAACGAATTTTCGACATTAGTTTGAGATGGGGGGTAGGCGCACCTGGAACCAGTTTGTTTATTGTCAGAAATGAGCGACTTCAACTGGTACGCGAGGGCTACTGGAAGATTTTGTTCGAGTAATGCTAATTTTGAACGTGCTTGATAGTTTTTGAGTTCTTCACATTTATCGATTATTTTCGCAGCGTCATAAAGTCCATTGAATTGCTCCAATGCATAGTGAAACGTCAATTCACCGAATGACTTTTCAATAAGGCTAAGTGGGCGTATTCGTCCTACCAGCGGAGCCACATCATAACTCTGATACGTTATGATCGGAGTGGGAATATTTGGGACCGGACTAGGTGTGTCTAAAATGACATGTGCTCCATGAGGCAGTCGAACCACACGTTTCGAAGATTTGATGAGTACTAATTTCTCAGCAACACTACCAGACTCCTTCGTTGGTGAACGACCAAGTTGTGCAATACTATTTGATCCCCATGACAATACTGTTCCACCCGGTTGAATTGCAATGGTGAATTCAGATCCACAACACACTCTGACGGCCTTGATAAGTCGATTTCCCTGATCGCATTTGTTGTTTCCACGCTTTCCGTCGAAATTGTTGGCAAAGTCTTCATTCACTTGTTTACTAGAATCCAACGTTCTAGTACTACTTCGCGGTGGTACTTGAGGCAAGATCGAGACAGGATTATAAGTTAATGGTGTTGGGATATTGACATCGCGTCTAGTTCCATTACCAATTTGACCATCTAGATTTCGTCCCCAACAATAGACAGTACCGTCCTTTGTGACAAGGGTCGAGTGATGACAGCCAGTTGATATTTGCACAATGCGGCCATTCACCAAACATGTGTCAACGAGGACTGGCTTCAAATGTGTTTGTGTCTCTTCGATGAAGTCAATATTGATGTCGCGCATGCTAATACCTGACCCATGTGAGCTATTCAATATTTTCTCCTTCGCGGTGCTCGCGGCTGAATTTCCCGATGTCGATTCTCCAAATGCACTATCATGTAACGGTTCGCCTCTTGCATCGTCATCACCATTCTCACTAGTTGCTTTAGTATGAGGATCAGATTCGTTTGAATTTGGTGTATACATCGCTGCAGCTGCTTGGGATTCTGATAATTTTGCCTTCTTCTGGGCCTGACTTTTAAGGCGCAAAACTTGCGGGCTCGAACCCCATACATACACTTTATTTGACGTACTAACTGCCAGATTATGAAAGTATCCAGTGGCGATTTCATTTACTGGCTCTGGTAAAAGAATGATTTTGATTGGTAATAAGGATTTGATATTGTTACCGGTCCCTAATTGACCGAAAATATTACAACCGAATGCATATATGCTTCCATCAACAGACAGTGTCAAAGTGTGCGCGTGTCCAGCAGCAATCGCACGTATCACAGTGCCGAGCAGTGAAGTGACGACTGCTGGTATATTACGTTGACGTGTATCTCCATGACCAAGCTGACCATGAACACCCCAACCCCAACTGAATACTCGACCATCCATTGTTAGTGCCACTGAATGATATTGACCAGCAACAGCATCTACCACTATTTCATGGGCTAACGAAACTATTAATTCGGGATTGGGTGTTTGTAATAGTTTACCGAGCCCCAACTGACCGTATTGACTCCCACCCCAAGCATAAATGCCATTGTTCGTAACTGCCAATGTGTGACAACGCCCGCATGATACATTGAGGATTTCCATCGACATATTACGAAAAATAGTAATTGGTTGAGGTGGTCCATATCGTGAGATAGTAGGGCCAGTTCCTAAGCATCCTTGAGTTGAACTGCCCCAAGTGTAGACATTACCATTTCTGATAAGTGCTGTATGACCATAACCACAAGCTAATAACCGTCTCTTAAAATCAACATGAGATGTGGTGTCAGTGAGGCGAGTTTCTATGCTCGGAAAATTCGTTCTCCCTATGAATCCTGGATTAATTCTCGATTTGGTTGGTAGTTTACTGATTAATGTGAGCAAAATCAATAGAAAACTCTCTATCAATTCCTCTATAAGAGATTCATTTTCTTCTAGTATGTCCGATGAATCAAGTGAGTCGCATTGGCTCGATTGTGAACTGTGTGATGCCGTACGTCGACGAGCTCTGTAGCGAATCAGTAGCGGCCGCAGAACTGGGCTCGTTGGATCATAAAGCATAACTAATCTTCGTAAAATGAACATTTGGAATTCTCCAAGATTGTTGAGAATGAAGGTCATATGGCTTCGTGCCAATAATGGTGTTGCCAACATCGCTTGAATGATACTTGGTTCACTAATGCATATTAATAGACCGTAATTTGTGCTCAAATGTGGCGATAAACAGTTTGTTCCGTTGTACGATTGTACTGTCCTGATAAGGACTTCTAGTACTTGTGCATTGAGTCCTCGTTGTGTCGCCAAATGGTGTAGAACTTTCCAAAGACACGTCTGTCCTACAACATCAACCACCCAACGTTCATCATAAAATGTATTTTTGGATAAAAATAATAAGAAATTTTCATATAATTTGTTGGCATATTGGGGCATTGCGCGCAGGATCAATTCGCTGTAAGCAAATACAGTGAGATTGGACAAATGTATTCTCGTTGTTGTTGTCAATTCTGATACCGCGGGAGGTGTCAGACAATGGTTCAAACATTCTATTAGTTTTCCAGTATGACCAGTTGCTGCGGTTTTGAGGACACCTTTCAATAATCGGCATCGTGACAATTTATACAAAAATGCAGCTTCGGTGAAGAGTCCATTTGCCAAATGAATATCACCCGCACATTCAAATAACTGTGGAACATTCATATCAAAAATCATACCCAAGCGTGCAGCTTTCTCGATATCACTTCTATTCTTTTTCAATGCTAAATTCATAAAAATACGCAGTAATGGTTTCCGGAAAACCACTTTATATACACCACAATTGGTAACAACTATACACGTATCAACGAGCGGTATATCTTGATCGAGATCATCGATTTTCGTTTTGAGAACTCGTTTATTGTCGTGGTGATCTTTTTGCGCAGACACGTGGAAAGGTGATGATTTTTTAAAGTCCGTAGCTCTGTAAATAGCACTTATAAATTCATTTGTGTTTTTAAGTTGAAACTGTGCGATCATCGCCTCAGAATTGAATTGAGACTTGTCGTCCATTTTGACTTCGCTCAACGGACACGATATCATCCAGAGAGATTGTCTGGTTGGTCCAATAACAAAAAATAATTTTTTAGTCAATACAATTCCTCTAGAACCACTTGGCACCTTGTGAATATGAAGTGGCATGACTGAAATGTTTGAATCATGAATAGTTATCAGATTTGTGCTCGCGCAGTAAGCAGTGAACAGATGCTGTCCCTGTTGTATGCATTGTGGCCAGAATAAAATATCTTCTAGAAGTGGCTCAAGAATTAATGAATCTCGCGTTTGTGAAATCGAATTTGATATCTCTGTAAATTTGAATGGTTCTTCAGTTTCATCCCTGTTTTCACTCTCCCGATCCAAGTTTAGTGATGCAATATTACGACTTCGACTATCGGCCAATTTTTGCCTCAGTATTGCCAATTTCTCCACAGATAGTTGTTTTAGACCATGCAGTCTCGATCGTGTGTTTGTGGAGATTTTCATTTCCCCACCTACGCTTCTTTCCTCTTCATCGTTGAACGGTGAGCTGACTTTCATGTTTTTATCTTGATCAAATGGAAATATACAACCATTGATGCGCTGTTCGAGAATCAATCTCCACTGTCGTTGCGATTTACTTGTGATGAGGAGTGACACAACTTCCAAATCGTTATCTTGACAAACCTCAAGACTCGCAATACTGTCATCGACACAAGTGGAACTTATCCATTGCCCATTTTGTAGATTTATAAATATGATTTCGCCGTCTTTGGTGCCTACGATACCGATATGGCTGGATTGAGTTATTCCCTGCCACCATGCTATCGCAGTTGGCCTAAAAATCATCACAAATATTGGTTATAATGAATTACGGAGTGTGAATGAAGATTCATTGGGAGCAATTACCTGCACCAGGAATACCGATGATTGACTATTCTAATTGGAGTGAGGTCATTAACAGACCATCTATGATCTGAAATATGATTATCATCGACGAGTGCCAAAACAGGGATGACATAGATAGAACCATCAATAGTGGCTGCGAGCAGCCATGATCCCATAGGGTCAAAGCACAAAGCACATATGGCTTTGTTTTGTGAGCGATACCATGGTATTCGGTTAATTAATGGCCAACGATTAGTGTCAAGCTGGTATAAGAGTCCGATGTCCTTGTGCGTGGTCGTAAACGCAAGTAATTGACGCCGACCAATTTCGCATCGGGCACTGTGACAAAGACCAGTAGCTTTTACCAAACATCGTAACTCCAAAAAGTCGTCCTCCGTCAAGTTTATTATTGCATTTGACTTATTCTTATTCAGCCCCTCTGCCATTACACACGACTATCAACTCTCAGACGTGGACTTCGTACTGAAAAAACATTGTTACAACTTCATTTATCAGAATGTTTTTTCCTTCAACAATATCAAACAGGAAAATAGACATTACTCACACACTCTCTTCAACATCGGTTTGCTGGTAATATTCCGTATACTTTCCATAACTTTTTTCATCGAGGCATATTAATACGCGGTAAACTATCAATTGGATAAATCTTTTTCTGATTCATACAAATTATATAAATGTCATGATCGAAGACACCGTAATCAGTTATTAGACTTTGCAGTTTTTCCTATTGGGAAATTTGATATTTCAATGATATGTCAATAAAAACCCTACTTGTGGCAATCTTGCTCACTCGTTCAGTGGTTCACAGACGTCCAGGAGATTTGTGAATGTTTTGGTACAAAAAAAATTCTCACATTGATTGTGCCATGAATAAAAATATCATCAATACCTGTTCCAATGTCAGACATTTAAGGTTAAGCGAGCTCTACTTGCTGACTCAATGTGTCAAGTTTTACGTGATTTCAACATATCGAGAGGGTTGGAACAGTTGAAAGGAGCAGGCAAAATTACTTACTACTATTGCATTATGTATTACGTTGTGTTTTGCTCATCAGCACTCACCGATATTCAAAAAAATGTGCCACCAGTAGGTAACAGCATTCGATATTGTAACTCAAATAACCATTCTATCGGATGATTAGGACAGGAGTGATTTCGGATATTCTCAATTTATTCCCCCTTCCACTATAAGTCTTTATAATCTCTTCATTACAGTTCGGAATAGTCCGGCTGCTTCAGAAATAGTCAACAGGATAGATGAAGACCGATATTAACCGGAATTTTTCGGTTCTAATTTTACGTTGAGACAGTTATATACTGCTTGAATCGGAGAAAACGTTCCTTTCTGACGTCGGTCACCCATCTTTCCAGTGAGAGGTATCACTAGTTCAAATGCACATGACAGAAATGCGGGAATCAAAATGAACTCAAACGAAGATAGAAATAGACAAAATTCTCGATATTAATTATACAAAATTTCTCTTGTTATTTATTATTTTTAATGCGGAATTGAATATTTTCATACAGATATGAGACGTTTGTTCATACATGGGATGAAGGAAGAAATGAACGAACGATACCTGGAATTTTCTCTACCACAATCTTCTGCTGGTTCCACATTGTCACACTTTTTTACGATTACTCAACAATCAATTCGATTGATCAACCATTTCATGCCCGAGAACAATTTTTACATATTGCTCAGTTAACGATTGTCACTTATAATAATTAATATGGGAAAAGCGTGAATAATACTACCCGAGGAATATGGAAGGGTATGCTCTTGATGTAGTACGAATTTGCAGACAGAAATAGAAAACAGAAGTCATGCTGTGCATACGTTGGACGTGATCCATGTGAATTTCTTTGATTATTCTTCCTTCTAGTGTGAACATCCCATGCCATCACAATCCATATTTGTATAAGGGTGAATCTCTGCTCAATAATAGCTTTTCTGTTTTCCTTCCACGTCAAGATTGGAATGAATTCATTGAAAAAACCAACCTCGTGATGATTTTAATTGCATATTTGATTCAATTCAGTAAGGACTGCACTCACATTGGAATTTCTCATTTTTTTCTCAGAATTAAACAGAATTACGATCGGAAAAGAATTCCTCAAGTAATACCGATTCAGTTCTCTTTTGAATATTCTGAACTGATCACGTGGAATAATCTCGATGATACAACTGATATTACAATAATGGAATAGAGACAAGTCCTGCAGTGGGGTGGTTTCTAAAATTTAATCAAAATCCATTTATTCTTACAGAAATATATATGATCTCACTTAAGTGATAATTCATGTTATTGACTTCACATAAGATGTGATTGTCATCGAAGAAAGAACAGTAAATTGTCGTATTTGTTTTAGCTCATATTTGTTACTGCAATATGTACATCCTTTTCATGGAGAAACACGATTATAATCGAAGAAAAGTCATTTTGGAAACCTTATAAATGTTGATTGTTACGTAGTTGGTTGGTTGTTGTTGAGAAGTCGTCCCGGAAATCTATACATACCCGGCCATCATATACAATCTTCTCCTTGTTTTGAACAAAATATGGAATGCAAGAAAGTGAACAATTTACAATGTGCAATTGTACATGAAGAAATAAGCAGTTATTTTAGAAAATAGATTAAATCCTTCTGTACATATCCGTTGTTAGACCATTAAAATAGAACATATAGTTATTTATAAAATATTTATCAAGGCAGTTTCCTTGGCTGTACTTAATCAAATTAAATAAAACATAGCGGGTTGAACTATCTGTCTCAAGAAACGTCGAAAGGAAGACACGATTACTGGCGTCGGTTTGATTGACTCATCTCAGTTTCATAAATCATCACAGCTTTGAATTTTGGACGGCAATGCAATATATTCAGCCTTTATGCTGAACTCAAGAGTTCCCTATGAAAAACATTGAATTCAATATTATAATTCGTATAAACGAATAGAGCAATTTTCTTCTCATGCATTGGATTACATTTGTTGCATTTTTACTTACGTCGATAGTTCACGTCCGAGTAGTCCAGTCCCCACGAGTCCCGTTCGTGATCGACTTCGATTGAGCTGGGCACGTCTCTCTGCTGTTGAAATTAAACCAACAAATTAGGGACATGTTTGGTACTAGGTATAAGAGTATTTGTCATTTTTTCTGATAGTTATTCAGATTGGACTCATATGAGATATGGATGATGATGTAATTATACAATTTTTCGTTGTCACTTGTGCAGGCAGAAGAAAAATGAATAATGCATGGATTAATCTATAAAATTATATCACAAAGTTTATAATATTCTATTGCCTAAAAGTTGAATACAAAGTTCCGTGACAACATCTTGATGTGATAGTGATTCAAAATCAATTTTGACTATATATGATTCTTCAAATTCGCACGCTATTGAATTTACTATAAAACATAATGTAGAATCAAACATAAAAAAATAATTTTGAAGAATGGTAACATGATGAGAGATATAATGTATGGACAATCAGATGTCGGAAACAAATTCCACATGCAGGGATAACAAATCGAATGATCTTAGGGTAAAGGAATGATTTTCATTTTTTGTGGAACGCTATTCCAAATTCTTCATAACAATACTATTGTTTCGATTGCGTGTTGATGTTGAAGTTGATTCGTGATATTCGTCTATTTCATCATCATATCTATCATGTCTTTCCCGAATATTTTCCGATCGTGTCCGACAGTAAGTAATATCTACGTGATATTTTCTTATATATAAGTTGAGTTGTCTTTTCATGCTCGGCGGTTATATGAATTCATACACGAGTTGGGTCGTTTATCCCTCAGCACAAATTTTGCTGCTACAAATAATTCATCTCTACACATAATCTGAGTTCTGTCGTTTGTACATAGAAATCCACATATTTTCCGTGATTCCTAGTGATGTTCTAACGAGTGATAATTTATTGTTCACATCCATAAATATTCAATTATTCATATCACTTTTTCTATCACCATGAGTAAATGTAGTAGATGTTCTATTCGAGAAAATCGTGTGACCACCGGAATACCAAGTAATGTTTGTCAATTCATTTTTGTCGTCGATGAATTTAGACTTACCACCAGCAACACGTGTCTGACGTTTTCGTCGTTGATCAGGACGACTGAAGGCTGATCCGGTCTGTAATGCTTCCATCAAACTATCCATCACACCTTCTTGCGTTTCATGGGCATTCATATCCACGAGGGCGCGTTTGCGTGCCACACGTGCTGCTCGCTCAGCCTCGGCTTTTTCACGACCTTCACGTGCCCGCCGCTGTTTTTCTACAGCCTCACGCATCTTCACAATTTCTTTTTGTGCTTGCTGAAAAATTCATAGACAATCAAAGTTTTTATTAGAAATACTAATTGATTACAGTTCTTCAGTATTGTTGTCTCAACTTTCATGATTTAGAACTCTCATAGGTTGAATAAGGTACTTTCAAGAAAATTCATATTACCTGGAAATCATCTTTGAATTTTTTGATGTCACCGAAAAATTCTTCTAGAGTATACTTCTGCTTATCGAATGCGAAAAAGTCTGAAATATCAGTATAAAGGGCGTCCATGTTTTTGAACATGTTTTGCATCACCTCATAAGACTCCCTAGCTTTTTTAGCGAATGGTGTCATTATATCAGAAAATCGATCTTCGGAATTTAATGGTACTTTCGCATTTGACAGATCTTGCTCGAGGTTTCGGATGTTCGATTCCATTTGACGTAATGTCCGTTGAATATTTTCTAACGATACTCGACTAGCACGATCAACGTGGGCAAGTTCTTCCTGGAAGCTTAAGCAGTCAGGAAATTTCCTTTCAATTGTATCCACTAGATAGTGCATCAAAGTCTCTTTATTCTCGATATCCTTAGTGCTGGTTAACTATTAAAAACACAAAACACATTAGAACATTGAGTTAAATTGATGAAGATATCTTCGTATGCATGCTAGCTCCTGATATTGAATCGATTGGATTAATCAAAAATAGTTTACCTTAGTGAGGAAACTGATCTCGAAACCAAACGCCTCACCATTTTTCGATCCTGAATTCATATAATTTCCTAGCAACAGAATGAGTTCCAAAATTTTAGTGAACTTTTTACTGTTCATTACCTCTTCACACGCTGCAGTGCCGGCAACTATATCAGGTTTCACATCTTGTAAGAGTTCTTCATAACGTAGCATAAAGCTTAATGATCTGAGTCGTGGTAACAGTCTTTTGATTGTTGATATCGTGACACAAAATTGTTCAGCCTCGGTTAAATCATCATACTGATCTTTATAAAGCTGCAGTTTTGTCAATTGATCAGGTGGTGGGAGATACTGAAGCAATCCTTGTAGAACATTATCGGAAATAACAGGTCCTTCGCATTTTAAGAGGCAACTTCGCACCTCTTCATACGACATGTGTTTCAAAGTTCCACCAAGAAGAATCAATATATTTTGGGCCGACTTTCCGTCCAAAACTTTTAGATCCTTTACCTTTTTCGATGACACTGATTTGTCCACTACATCATCAATTTTTTTGGTCGGCGGTCGTGATGAGAACTTCTGAGCTAATCCGTTCAATATCTCAGGACTTGCTAATTTATCCTCTTGCACTTTCACCCAGAAGGACTTTTCACTCAGTCGTTGGGGTAATATTGTCTTCCAATTGGCACGTTTCAACGGACCATCCACTTGCCACTTCTTTTTTGGTTTCAAACCATGGGGTAGTACTTCCTTGATGCCAGGCAACATTAACCCAGCCATAGGGCCCATCATCGGCGGTGGTGGTGGACCCATACCTGGTATTGGTGGTGGTGGAGGAGGTCCGCCGCCTACACCAAGCACTGATGCTGGTGATTTACCAGCCATCCCCATCATCGGTGGCGGCGGTGGTGGCGGTGGCGGAGGTAGGGGTCCTCCCATTACCCCTGGCATTGGAGGGGGTGGAGGTCCACCCATGAGAGATGGTATGGGAGGTGGTGGTGGAATATTACCAAGCTTAGACGAATTTTGGGGAACGCGTGAACCATTGAGCTCCAAGTCTCTTATTTTCTTTTCAGCGTGTTGCAGTTTTGCTTCAGCCTCTTGTTTACTCGCGATAGCTTCTTCTAATTTTTGTGACATCTCTACGATTTTTCGTTCCTCGTCAGCACGAGATTTTTCTACAAGCGTATCAATAAGTGGCTGTACATCGATTTGGAATCGTTTGGTAGCACTGAAATCAGGATCGCATCCTGAACGATGCAACACAACTTGCGATACGCATTCTTCAATTAATTTATAATATGCTGGTCTAACTAATGCATCGTCTCTGATAAATAAGAGATGTTGAAGTATCGATAAAAAATATGGTTCAGCTACAGTATCCATCACCATGTTTTTGATGACCTCAAAACAGTCATTGACATCATCTAGTTCTAATCGGACATTATCAAATCTTTGGACAAATTCTTCATAGTCCTCTTCCTTATAATCGTTGAAAATTTTTAAATGCGTCACGAGATCTTCAGATTCATCATGCTCAAGTATCTCTAGAATATCCGCTAGTCCAACTCTCATTACTTCATTTCGTAAATGTAATCGGAAGTCCAAATCTTCCGCCGAAGATATTATCGAATTAATTAACTGCAAACATACAACTCTCAAATTTTCATTCTGTTTATTCATCAACCCTTGGACAATCGGAAAAAATCTGTCGTGTCTCTTGAATTCACCATTCATAGTTATTGCATCTAATACTTTCTTGTGACTATCACTTGAGATGAGACACACGGCGCCCAATAACTTAACAGCTTCGTGCATTACTGATGGCTTACTTGGTTCCAATGACCGCGCTACAATTGTTAATGCTTCATGGTGTGCCAGCATCTCCTTTATTCCTACTGTGTTGTTCATTATTGCCTTCAAACACCGAATACATTCGTATTGTATCCGTTCATATCGATTGTCACTAGAGAAAAAACAAGGTAATTGAGATTCATTCATGAAGTCTGTTTCTCATTTTAGAAGCGCAAATTATGCGAAAGAAATTAAGACGCCGCAAATTGAACAGGGGAGCAAATTCATTGACAATAATTCCTACTGTTGGGTATGAAGCAAATGTGGGCAAGGTCTATTTCCATATTATATCGAAAAAAAAGAAGCTGGAACTAATTTAAGCCGAATGATACAATTTTCAATCATTTACCTATCCAAATGCATAGAAGCACTGAAGAATGCATTCGATATGAAAATTGAAGTGGTGAAAAACATTTTATGTTAGCAGAAATCTCAATTGAAGTTTCATATTTCTGTAGGCAGTATAAATAAAACCATCAACTTACTTGCGATAACATTCATTTAATGTGGTTAGAACTTGCTTCAGTCCTTTCGTACCAAATTCTTGGACCCAACTCAATGGATTATTCGTAAGCGCGATCCTCAATGATTCAATGCAACTATAAATTTTAGTCACGCTCAAATCAGGTTGTGCAAGATACTGGATATAATCCGCAGGTTTGTCAAATTTGGAACGATTCTCTTGTATGCTCCCTTTGTAATGCAGAACGAGCATCTCTTTCTTCTTTGTCTCAGGCTGCTGTCTCAACGGTTCTTTCTTCTCTTCAGTCAAATTCAAATTCGCCTATCGATAAAAAGTTCATATTCAATAAAACATCCGGATGATTTCGGTTTACTACGCTTGATGAAAAAAAAAAAGATAATCACCAGCATCTTCTCAAAACGATCATTCATAGTTTCCTCGTCCATTTTTTCGATTATCGATCTCTGTTGTTCAATTTCATCAAAGTCATCTCCGGAATTTGGTCGCGGGACGGTATTGAAGCCGGAGCCACTTCGGACCCCACCTCCACGACCCGACTTTTTCGGACGACCGAACCATGTATCCAACTGCAAGAATGAGAAAAGAATTTATTTTTTTTCTCAAAAAATAGAATAATATATTGATATTCATTATGTATAAATATTCAGCAATAATTGTATATTAATATTCCAGTGGAAAACGGGATCAGTGAAAACCGGATCGCAATTGTTCAACATGTCATGCGTTGAAAAATTGCGTTGTCAGAATAGCATGAGGCACTTTTGGAGATCAGGCCTATCCAAATCGCATTTTGTGAACTTTTTTGAATCCTGGAAACGTATGGAATATACTTCTAAAAGTATTTTCTCTCTTTCTTTATCAACGATAAGGTATCGCTTAAGATTGTACAGTTAATAGTCATGATAAGATAAAATAATCACCAAATATTGGAACTACACAGGAAATTGAATAAACGGTGCGAATTTTATATGATTATTTGCAGTGTCGAATCATTAGGTTTATCTCGACGGTGGAATGAACGGACGAGTTAGAAATAAGTAGAGGAGTTTTTTATTTATTGAATGTTACGTGATTGAAGATGAACCCCTCAGCATACATCAACATCATCAATTATCCAATTTCATAAAAGCGAATTGGAAAACTATATCCATCAAGTACACAATGGTGCACGCGACATATCATGTTCATGCTTGAAAAAGGATGATTCCTTCATCCTTGAGGTTTCTGTATGTGAGCGTTGTTTGCATGTTGGTAATTCATATGATACAAAAGCAGCATCATATTTGTTATTTATTATGGATGTTGTATAACAAACCATAGAAAATCTTTCGTACTGATATTACGTTCTGATATACAGTAACGTTATCATCATTGCGGTTATTTGTTTTCCCAGTGTGAATTACTCATTTTTAGGAATGAAAGTGGGGCATGAAAAAAATGTGACTTCGAACCCCAATCTTCGCAGAAATATTATTGTGACGATATAACAATTGAGGGAATTTCTTTGTTCGCGACAAAGGAAGAAGAACAACTATAAGCAATATTCATAGATACTTCGTGATGAAGGCTGATGGAAGATGAGGCTCATGCGGAATTATAGATGATGTTGCGTTAGAATCACACACATGTCGCCAGTTTTTCTATTACAGAGACAAATGATGGACAGGTGTTATTCTGTTCTGTATTGAGTAAGAAGTTAATTCAACACATGTTCGATCAACGTAGAAATTATGTTGCATTTGATGAATTCTCAAAGTTACATTGAATTGTAATATTCTAAAACATCAAAAGTTAGTCTATTGAATATTGCTCCAGCCACCATTCTGGGTGATGACTATCACGGGATCCTCATTAGCCACAATATCGACCTAAATATTTCTCTTCGTTATCAGTAATGGAGTATTAATTCGAAGTGAATCAGAAATGGATAACCTAATAACTTTAAACATTCTCGTGTGAGGCAACGCGATCGGTTTATCAGCATGCTCGAATCAGCCTAACGCTGTATAATTTGGTGACAATTAGAGAATATTCACTAATGTCATCAAGCTGTGTTTTTGTCGACATGACGGCATCTGTACTTCTTCAATTGTTTCCTTTTTTTCTATTTTCCACTATTTCTTCGGTAAATGAAAAAATTGACATTGCATTATAGTTGAGTACGAGAAATAAAACTGCGCGAAGTTGGAATCGTCATTATTTCAAAACACAGTGTAGATGTCACTGATGTGAGGATGAGGCCGGATATTTAAACTGAAGTCGAATGAAGGTTTTTAGACATTGAACAAATGGGACACTTGATGAGTTAACCATAACCTTGATGAAGAGTTATCCAAAAGTCAGAAAAAATGGTAATTCGCATATTTATTGAAACATATCAATTCTACGTGGGGGCGAAAATTTATAGACCTCATTAGTTTTATCCGAATGGCGGATTACAACGAATAACTCTTTTTTTTTCATTATCTATAATCGCCCTTGTCAGCCATAAATTGTTCGAGTAATTGATGTTCAATACTCTTTCCAAAAAGGTGTATCTATAATGAAACAGGCTGGAGTACACGAATGATATAACATGCAAAAATAAATTACGTTGTCAATACAAGCTATATTTGACAGGTTAACAATATCATCACGAACGAGTGGAGAAACAATCGATTATTCAATTTGGAATTGTAATTTCTCGAAATGCACCAGTATCCTTGAAACAGATGGAATGGAGTCAAGACCGGTTTTTAAAAGTTCCATGGATGATATGACAGAATGCGTGAGCAACGATGACGTCAATCACCACAGAATAGTATGAGTATATATTGCGTTTGACTCAGACGACTCAATATAAATGACGGATATAAGTGAAGAAAATTCTAGTGAATGTTTTTTGGTACGTAACTCTGCTAAAATAACTCGACTGCTCACCCGACTACTACATCGAGTTTCAATCTTATTCTGAAGTCCCAAGGAAAAATGAGCTAATAATGACAGCAAACACAAACACCGGATAGTTAACCTTGAGTTCGTCAGACGAATAGGAAAAAGACGAGCAGGAGCAGTTCAATTTGTCCCCTCATTAGTGCAATGCATTGGATGAAATGTCCAGTACTATCGAGTCAGAATTTAACATGCTGATATGAAGCTAGATATGGATTGTGGCTGATAGTGGAGTCTTTCATATGACAATATCATGTTCATTTGTGTATGAGCAACAAATTTTCATCTATTTTGAATAGGTGAAGAAAAACAAATACCGCGGACATTGATCGAATGAAAAGATGAGGAAGCAATAAGATCTCAGAACTATTACCCCGAACTTTTTTTGCAAAGGTCAAGTTGTTGAATACTCACAAAGCCCGCGGATGACCTATCTCTTCTATTAGCCATTTTCGCAAATGATTTCGTCTTATCTTTTTCTTCTCATCGTTTCCTGTATAAAAAATTGAATGAACAATTAATCAACATAATCAACAACAGTTCATTCATCAGAAATATCACTAGTTTCATATTTTTCAGTGAACTTAGACGTATGTTAGTACGATCAAATAGTGTAATGATGCACCACGACTGAAATCATGTTATCAAAATCGCTCTGGGCAGAATGCAACAACAATACGAACAATCTATAATATAGTAATTATTATGATTCAGAATCGGAAGTGAATAGAAAAAAAGAACGTATTGTCTGTTACCTGAGATATTATTATATTTTCTTGCATATTCGAGCCATTTGCCAACTGAACGATTTATGAAACTTTTGAAACCACTGTGTTATTTGACCATACTAACTAACGTTTTTTTTCGAAATAGAAATGACGAAGCTTGTTAACTATTCATTGCCACTTACCGTCCACAATTCTAGGCTGTTTCTCACGTTAGAAACATAGCTTGTAGTGCATTGTTTTTAATGTCACAGAATCACATTTGTTAACGAGATTGAGTACGGCAGTGATAGAAAGCACAGTCTTTCAATGAATAACCAACTCTGTATAACTTCTTGTATAAATATCGTGAGTTCACAATTGATAGTCGCAAAAAATTCAATACTTATTCATGAAAATAGAAACTGGAAATTGTATATCGGATGTACAATTGATAGAGTTACGAAAAATCGATCGGATATTCATCATGAATTCTACAATATTTTTATACACTGGGGAAATTTCCATAAATTCGAATCACAATACATAAATATTATTTCATACAGTTCCCGATATCAATGTATTGCTATCAAACATTCACAACAACCTCGGGTGAAAAGTTTTGAAAGATGAGAGGCTCTAACCTCAATTCTGAATTTTGGGCTAATGCAACGTCTTTATCATATTAACCTCATATCATGCTTAATGAAATAATAGAATATATATGCTTATATATGTATATACAGTCAAGTGTGCGAATATGAATGGATCGTAGATACAGTGAAGCTTCAATTTTTGTGATGATTGGAGCCTCAAAAAGGGGAAATATTTTCTGAATTCTCCATCTGAGGAGCCCCTTTGGCGCCTTTACTTCATTCCTCAGTGTAGCCCAGATCACATATCTGGACTTGTTCAAGAACAAGTGATACCGCAGGACGAAACGTTTCGCATCAGTATATAATCTGATGAAGTAACACGAGATATCATTTAATGTGAAAGATTTTTCACGGAGTAATTCAGTTGGTTTACAATCATGACACACGGTGTAACGTATACTCGGACCCAATAGAAAATTCTACTTTCGACACAAAAACCGTATTCCCCATCATTATAGGAGACATGGAGTTTCTCGTCTATGAAAATTGGGAATTATGGAATGTAAAATACATTCCATTATTTTAAGTTTTTGAACATTGATTTCTTAGCTGATGATTTGTTCATTCCTTCTGTTAGAAACATTTCATTTTTCATTAGGATAACGGTTTTTTAAATCGAGTAGCACTTGTTGCTCCATCAGGTACCAATGGGTACCATTGGGTATCACCACCAGTTCATGCTGGAATAATGTATAAATATAATTATGATTTGATGAGTAGCATATATAATAGAGTATACTGTCTTCAGTTGTTTCGATGTGATGATTTAAGTTCACTACAGGTGTCACTACGTAACAAGTACGGTCTAATTTGAATATTGAGCGGTTCAATGGCAATCAATTTAGATCATTTCATTTTCATTGATCCCATTCTCATATGACTGAACAGAGCATCATTCCTTGTTTTTCATAAAATTTTTCTGTACATCCTTTCATACAATATGAGTTTATCGATGAAGACTGTGAATTATTGAAAAATTTATCCCGAACAAAAATGAATCAACCGAATATCCGAAGTTATTGGGGAATAATATTATTATGATTTTTGCTCAAAAGGTTAACATTTTTGTCTCTAGTTAGCGTGGCACTCTAGAAACTCGATCCCTATAGAGAGAGTACATTTCACGAAAGTCTGGCAGTATAGATACCAACCGATTCGGTACATGAAACTTCTTTACCCCAGTTTCCAGACTGAATTCTCAACATAGAAAAGTTTGAATGACAGTTTAATGATGAGCGTAACAAAATCAAGGCTAATTCTAACCTCGAAACGCTATCAATCCACGAGCATCATCACAGACTCAACAGAATTATGGAGGCATTTCTCTATAAGTCAAAAATCGCTTTGGTACATATTTGTGTCAAATGACAATAGAATTCGTTTTTTGGATGATACGAAATTGATGCAAGTTTTGAAGTGGCGTGAACAATAATATCTGTTTATTCCGTATATTCACGTATTATACGTCGTTATGCCTTCTAAATCCCATGTGTACATTTTGTCAATTTCGCTTCCTCATGAATGTGTGGGATCTAGGAAGCATAGCGCCGATACACGTTCAGATGTGTCCTCGGATAACGAGTGCACATCACGGTTTGATGATAAAACGGAATTCGTTCCATGCTAGTGCTCAGTTGAAAGATGAATAGCTTGAAAGAGCTTCAAACGATGCGTTCTGGTTGTATTGATCAGTAACGTAAAACTGAATTAGAATGAGATTTTCAGACAGGAAAATGATATAAAGGCCAGAACATTCGATGATTCTATGTGTCATACACATTTTCTTATTCGATACATTGAACCAAAGTCGATTTTTTACGTAATATGGATGCATAATTGCATGCGAGTTTACATACATGCAGCTTTTTTTACAGCCCAAATTAAACGATTTCAAGAAGATATTTGTTGTTTTGGGGAATGAATCATGCGACTTGGACTCCGCTATTAGTACATTGGTGCATGCTTTCTGGCACTACAGAAGACTAATTCATGGAAATGAAAACGAAACAGTCGTCATTCCAGTTCTGAATGTTGCTGAGAAGCAATTTAACATCAAAACCGATGTTATTCATCATCTCGTATGTAATAACATTCCGTTAGACTCATTGATATTTCGGTAAGATGTGAGATAAGACGAATTCATATTCAAAGAAGACGAGGAATGATATGTTTTTTCAAACGATAAGAACATTCTCATTTCCAGAGATGAAATTGATCTTTTGGGCTTGAATGAAAGACGGGCTTTGGCATTGTGTCTCGTCGACCATCACACATTGAACGATTACGATGCCCCTTTGAAAGTATCTGTGGTCGAAGTAATCGATCACAGACCCCAAGACCCGAATTGGCTGTGGACAGCTTGTGATATCAAGTTAACAAAGGTTGGCAGCTGTGCCACTCTCGTAGCCCAGAATATATTGGAGAATAATCCGGAGCTACTTGACAAGCAAATCTCTAATTTGCTGATAGGCAATTATTCTTTCTTTTATACGTTCACCCGCTTGATCCGTTTCAAAAATCCGGATAATTCCTAAACCCAATAGTTCATCTCGGGTGAACATCAATTGATGGAAACTTCAATAATTTAAAATTTTTTTCTTCTACACCTTTTTTATAGGGCCTATCCTCATCGACACCTGTAACTTTTCTGAATTAGCGGGCACAGCAACTCCACTTGATTCAGAAATTCTACATAAACTTGAGTTGATTGCTGATATATCATCACCCATGCAGAATAGATATAGTGTATTTTCGGATATATTGAAAGCGAAATGCGATATTAGTAATTTAACACCGTTACACATACTCGAGAAAGACTTGAAATGCGTCAATGGGATACCGATCTCGAGTGTTCCATTATTGGTCGAGGTGTGTACACAAAAATCTACATAGTTCACTAGCGATCGTTATTCACGTTATGACATGCTTCTCTGGCACGCATTTTTTGTTATTCCCTTTTTTTTCATCACGTTCAACCACAGTGGCCTTTGAAAAAGTGAAAAACCAAAGTGGTGTCAATGCTGTAAATTGTGGATTTATTCGATTTTGCTTCTAGAAATTCTTGAATCTAAATGGTGCTTTGGAGGCTGTGACTTCGTTCACAAAGGGGCGACAATGTCGTCTTTTAATAATTCTTGGGATGTACGCAGAGGGAAATGCGATGCTGCGTGACTGCGCTGTGTTTTCTTTTTTGCCCAATAAATTGGAAGATAAAGTGAGTGTCTTATAATGTTTGACTGTGAATTATTCTATGAATGGCAGTGATAATCAAGAATAATAGAAGTGGAGAACTCCTGAGGGCCATTCCTCCCTCCGCCTTCTTCGATCAATCATTCTGGATGGCATCTCTCGTATCACATTTTTTTTTAATTGTGCGTCATCGACGTCCATTTTTTGCCTGCAGTCCCCCCTTCACGTCACCCTCTTTACATATTAGGACTTTTCTGCGGAGATGCTCCTAATCTCACAATCTCCACTCCAACACACTTTTGCACCATGAATTTGTTATGGAAATCGTGGGCAATCCATTTTTATTCGAGTCTTGCTATTTTTCATTTCATCTTTTGTGTCCCCATTTTCTTCGAACTACGCATTTTTGCACCATTCTTTAGTTTTTGATTTTTCTATCAGAAACAAGAAGATTTATGCCATTGAAATGTTAATCTAAACGAAAATAATCACCTATGAGTGATATGTCATGCTCCCTCTATTTTTTGTGGTGTGTTTTCAACGTATGAATCGCGAAATATGATATTTGAGATCTCAGTTTCCATTCCATGTAGCCACAAATAAATACACATATGCAACTTTTTCCATGGACTTCATATAAGAATGTAATTTCATTAATCAAATTGTACAGATTGTCACGGCCTTATTGGAATACAATGATGGTGAGTTGGGTCTATCACGCATCTTGCATACAATGGAGGAGAATTGGTGCTTGAAATTGTACAAACAAGCAAACGTGCGGGCATCACGGAAGCAAATACTGCCCATTATACGGAGCACCTTGGTTGGATTACAGCGTTGACAACCTGTGTTCCTTTTCACTATACACGGAAGTCGTATTGGTAACACCAACAACGGAGCTTTATTGGACCATGAATTTATTCATGGAATACTTTTCAGCAATTCTCTTTATACTTCAAATATAGAACTAAATTTGGATTAACGAACAGCGCTTTATGCTACTTCTTCTCTTCCCCATATCCAAGATTCAATTTTTTCATTCTTATCATTTCATTATTTATTCCCACCTCTTGCTACACGAAATGAGAGGATTATTGAAATTCCACCTTGAATCTAGGATACTCTCGCATCAACAACTCACTGTAACAAACGGACGCGAGTTCACGTCTAAATGAATTAGCTCAGTAAGAAGAAATCCAATGAGCGTATTCGAACGGCGCATATGAATTTTTTCTGCGTCTCTTTTTTGATCTCGATTCCGAATCATTGTCGTTTCATGACCGCGCTTGAATATACGTTTTCAAAAATGCAAAAAACTGTCTATTTTTCACGAGAAACCCTTCCCGTGAGAAACCCATCCCCTTCCGATGAGAATTATCTCATCGACCTCCACTGTATCGGCATTTCCTGACTGATCTGATTTGCAATGTACTCGTATTCCAACGGAAAATTCCTCGATTTTGGCAACTATATTTTCTTTCGGTTCACCCCTCGGAGCCACGGTTCAGATGGATCTCTGGTATATGAGTACTCGGTAAGGTATTGGAATTCCAGGATTGGAAAAAATGCAGTTGGAAATCGCTTTTTATTCCTATGAATTTTTTATGGGTGGTTTTGGGGGAATTTCCACCACAAGTATTGGGAAGATCACCCTCGAAAACATAGAGAACAGTAAATTCTAGATACTGTGGGTATCCTCACTATTTTAAGTATTTCGAAACATCGACAGAGTTGAAGGGTAAGAGAGCTTCACAATTCTACTGTATCTGACGTTGGAAAAAGGTTCGTCGGTGAGGGAATATATAAGTATGAGTGTATGTATGTGAGCAAACAATGATTAGAAGAGCACGAAAACACTCCGGTTTGTAATAATTGAAGGGAGTAATAGCGAAGGTGTCTTCTATATTCCGCTAATGTAAGTATTGTACACCAAAAATCTGAAATCAATTCTTGAAATCGCGATCTCTGGGCCTTGAAAGATATGGTAAAATATTATTATCCATCCCTTCAATTCTTATTACTTATCACTCATGAATCAACGGTACTTCTCCATATTTTTCCACGTTGTCTTCGTGAATAATTGTTGAGATAATTTCGATTGGATCAGGAATTCAGAGACGTTCCATGATTACTGTGATTCCCACGATAATTTTTACAGAAATTTTCTCTCTCTGTTTTCGTACTCCACAAAGAATAGTATTTAGATGTGATGATAATTTTGTGAACTTATGCTTCTCGAAATAAAATACATTTCCTTCTCTCAATTTTGTTCGGCGAGGTTCAATAAGCACGAAACAGATGACAACCATGACTTCATTGCAATCGACCGACGATTGTTCTTGCTAACGTGTCCCAACGTGACAGACATGAGTTCAATGCAGGAGATACTTCTGATGCGGATGAAAAGGACGCTTCCACATTATTTATTGATAGAGTGGAGAGAATAATGTCATTATGAATTATACATCTGATGATGATAGCTAACTAAAGTCAGGACATGATCAGATTGGCGGAATCAATTATGCAGAACACATGACCACGTGAAACTTCTATGCTCTAGTTTGACGAAGAATTCCAAAGTGTACTGGCCAAGCCGGTGTCCCCGCTGTCCTTATTTTTCAGCGTTACTTCATTCATGCTCCCTACTGATCAACGAATTTTTGAATGCCGTCATAGTTATGCCCAATCACTGGTATTCTCGAAGTTCAATTACACAAATTTTGAAAATAACTATGCGCTATTATGTTTGAGATTCGATTCACATTCGCAATCTTACATATGAATTCCTCATATTCAATCTCGAAGAAATGTTCGAATACAATCTCTGAAATTTTTGTGAGATTATAACCAAGATTCTACGATCTCACTATTGATTGAATTCTTATACCAAAAGATGCGCTCTCTCTTCATCATGTCAAGTACATTCATGAAATAGTAAGAGTTGCTATCATCATCAATTTCTATCATCGACATTGCAATATTAATTATTAAAAATAGGCAACAGCCACACATACAGATATTCGATTATATCTCGATTATAATCCACAAGATAGAACAAAGGGATAACATAACTGAGTTCCCACATACTTCGAAAAAAGTAAGATTTCTTTTCTCATCAATGGAACCAGTGACTTCTTTCAATATGCATTACGCCAGTATCACTTTCATTTGATGAAATAAAATAATAATAACGTGAATGCCTCTATTGAAGTATTCGAATTGTGTGAGGGCAAATGGCTATTGCGTGTCACCGAACGGCCTCTGATTTATTTCAGTGCAATGTTACTTCTTCTAAAGTGGATGAAGTGAAGGATCACGCAGCGATAGACAGTCTACCGATGCGATAAAGAATTCACAAAATTGAAAATCTCATACGATTCGTGAATATTTAGAGGGAAGAGCCTCCGTTCATCGAGTTAGCTGTTAATATTGGAATTATGTTAAATACTTGTACGAAATGAGCATATTTTACTGTCTTTCATTCAACTCATTCTTATTCATATGATATGAACGAATCGGATATTGAAATATATTCATGAATCTATCCATCATTGCCCATTTACCATTGTGTTGCCTCACTGATACAGTAGACCTTCAATTATCTTTTGTTTCAACTTTCAACCCTACCTCTAGAACCTCCTCCACATTGAAGTACCCCATGGTGTTGTGTTAGTGTGAAGTAAGTTAGAATCTTCGACGTACTTTATTGGATGAATTGCTCATCAACAATACGGAATTCATATGGATTATCAAATAAAATTGAATATATCTCTAATTTTATATCGCACAAGTCTTAATGGGTGCTTGAATATGAGGGTCCAACTAATTACTTTCACACATACCAGACCCTCGACCTCCCACATATTCCCACGTTCGGCGTTTATTGAAGGAACGAAACATGAGTTTTCAATTAATTTAAATAATAATAACTGGAATAATATCCATTTATAATCCTGAGTGATATCCTTTCTGAATAGATAACTTTGTCATGCTCTGAACATCGACAGTGTCGAAAACAAACGTAATTGAATACATATGAACATAATGAATGCATAACTAATTATCAAACTTTACACTGCGGACCGTCGATTTTTTTTATTTCCCCCTGACGTCTGTGTTGCTTAAGGATTTCATATACTTGCACTGATACACATGTCAATCCCATGAAGCTGCCACCCGTCACCACCCCTACCCGCCATCTCTCGATTTTCTTACGAATGTCAGGAGATACGGAAGCAAAGCGAAAATCTGCTACATAATTCATTGTTCTCACAATCAGAGGTTGCGATGAGATAGAGAATAATAAGCAGTCTGTGTAGATTCTCATCTCATGCAATCATCCCAATTGGCGTAATAGAAATAACATCAACGTTCTGATATTTCACAATGAAATATGAAAGGAAGCTCTTCCGTTGTGTATTTCAAGACGCATATTGTCCCTTTTAAACCATTTTAAATTATTTTCTACACACTATCGAATTAGGATCAATGCACCCGATTGATATTGCAGATAAAATGCGTGGAGGAAGGAAGTGTTTACAATAATGATTTACGCCGCAAACTATTCATGAGATGGAACCTTGGTGGTCAAAATATGCGCTTTGCTGTGTTATCCATTATTACCCATTAATTTGAATACTATTGCAAATTCCATGGCTTATCGGCGACTGTGTAGCATCTGAATTATTTCGATGTATCCAATTTTGTACCGAATAAAGTACTACGAGATAACTAGAACTAGAATATGGGAACGAGAATATAAAGAGAAAATGTACAGTAACAGCATTGCATTAGTTTATAATGGATGATTTTCCGGGATAGTTTAGAATTTTTATGAGAATTGAAATGACACAACCGAGAGAAATGGATCAGAGATACAGTATAGAATAAACGGAACCATTGAAAATTCCTCGTCAATACGAAGATGACTGAAATATCTGCGCAATCAAGTTGAACGGTGAAAAATAACATTACCGTTTTGGATGGTATACTCAATGCTATTAGGAGTATGAAAAGTTGCTATTTTGGACACTGTGGAGAAATTTGTGTGTGTGGTGATCACAGTATTCCATATGAAAACAACTTTTTATATGATGATCGTTCCCCAGCACCGTTACTACGAGGACAAAAAAGATCAATTCTCGCCATTTTTCTTCTATGGCGGCCGATTACTTGAAAAAAAACTCGAGAAAAATGAAATTGCTTGGAGATCAAATGATCTTACATATATACAGATTTCATCGATATTTCTATTCAGCTTCTTCCTCGAAAGACTACTTCCTTTCAGAAAGTGTCAAAAGAGGGAAGAGATGTGTCTTATCTAATATCCAACTCATGTTCATAAATATCATAATTTCCACGGGTATTCATGGTAGACACGACATCTGTAGTTCAGGAAATTACCATGATTCACCCTTTTCCCAGAACCAAAAATCTTCACGTCTTTCCTCTAACTTTATCTGTACTGACGTCCCCCATAGTTTTTCAGTATCTTATTAATCTCTTCCTTCCGTCTTTGCATTTCAAATCACTTCCATATTTCCTGCCACACTCCTACAATACATTCTTAGCAAACTCACTTCATCAACAGCTTTGTAGAGTACGTAGATATGTATGTAACATTGCGACTATTATGATATAATAGAAGTACATACACACGAAGTTAGGATAGTATACACCACTACCAGGCCGGGGATTATTGATAAAGGACTCTATATACGATGGCGCATGGCAGGGGCACATAAAACAATGCGATCTCCGGGGAGAGCGATGATAACCCACCGGGCTTCGAGGGGAGTCCTGATGCCTATGTATCTATGTGGATGTTGGAGAAGAACATTGAAACCAGAATTGTGAAAGTGTGAGTGAGATGATGAGATGATACGGTAGCACTGTGGAGGTGTCCGCAGGTGTTTCCCGGCACTCTCGAGCGACCAGAGTGGCGCGCACAGTTCTAGATGTATGTATGAGTGTGTAAGGTGGGGGTGCGATGGGGTGGTTACCAACGATGGTAAAGACGATGGTGGTACAAGTGCAAGGGAGATGAAATAATGGTCGATTTTGCGCACTCGCACAACAGCATCCCAACACCAAGCATCAACCCTGTTCGTGCGAGGCAACTGCTGCTATTCCGTTGGATGTTGTGCTTCGTGTGCAACATATATATTGAAGTAAAGCGACGTTTTGAGAAGTGCGCGCAAATATAAGAGTTATTCTTCTCCAACTCCATTGTTTTTCTCTCGCATCATCCATTTTCTATGTATAGATATATATACATATTAAGAAACAATATCGCACTTGACGTCAGAAAAATTCCACATTAAGTCACATACAGTAGCTCACAACGTGTATACCCTCATTCTTTATGCTCTTTGGCGTATTGTAGGAAACCCCTAGGGGCGTACGGAAAAAAAGCAGTCAACTTAATACCACTATCAATGTAAATTACTTTGGTGGGGTTTCAATTCTCACAATTTTGTGACATTTAGATATTGTTATATAAGATACGGATTCCAAGTGGTATTTGCAACGAGTTGTGGCACGTCTTCTCATCAATTTTTGTGTGCCGTGAGATAATGTTACTTCACATCTTCCGTAAAGTGGTGAGTGAGAAGCAGAACAGAATATTTTTTTATCTTTCTTGCTTAGATTGTCATAGTGATACGGTTGATGTATATGAAATTTTGCCCAGATAAATTATTCTTTCATGGGGTGACAAAAGTTGCAAGTCAAATTTTACACTCCATTGTATGTTGCACTGGATCAATATACCTATGAACTCACCAATTTTCCGATTTATTCTACCTCTTATCTGATCCCCTGTATTATTGCACATCACATCAGGGTCAACTGTTGATAATCAGGAAAATTATTTTCCGACACATAAGCTCGTCATTCGACGTGATTGAGAAGGTGAAGTAGCTTCATAAAAATAGTGTATGAATGTTCCATCTGCAGAAAAGCCAAGATATAAGAACGAGGTAATGAGCAATATCACTAGAGCGGGTGCCTGGGAAAAAACAATTTCCGAAGTCAATTCATTGTGTCCCGCAGAGTCCTGGCGCGTTGCCAATGAACTATAGATGTATACGGTGGTTCATGCCAAGGATCAATATCCGTAATTGCGATGGAAAGTAAACATCAACCACACATACAGGGAGGGAGAGATAAGGGGGGGGGGGGTATAGGAACGTACAAAGGTGCAGATCTTAATGACAGAATCTTTTCCGTTCTCCACTGCTTTTCCTCGTTAGAATGGATCGCGCAAATGGGTGTGTGCTGCGTAGGAATAATTTTGTAGATATGTGAAAGGGGAAGGGTCAGGATATATTGCCTCGAGCTTCAGACTGTATGATTCGACCCATGTTCGCTCTCTCAACGTTCAACCCGTTAATCAATTAGAGGGCAATCATTCGCATTCCATATCTGTATGGATTGATCGGGGAGAATGCACAGGAGGAGCGTAATGTTCAACAATACGAATCATTGTTTGGCATTCGCTGTCCTTTGTTGTATACCGTTGGCATTCATCGTACACAATTCACTAGTGTCAAACGTGATTCTGAGAATTCATTTACATGAAGCGGAACGAAACAAAACAATGAAAAGATGAATGATTGGGTTGTGCATTGTTATTACTCGATATTAGTCACGGATATGAATCAAGATCCGATGAAACGTACAAAATTTATTGCCACTTTCAGCACGTGGATGTTGAGGGGACCATTGAAAATTGCGATACTTTTTATTAGTGCCGAGTAATCAGTATTGTGAAATAGCTGTAGTTAACTTACAGCGAGGACGCTGCATCTAAACTGACTTCGTTATTTTGGTAGCGCGAAACCGATGCGCAGTATTGTATAATGATCGCGTAATCGGAACGGAATCTATTTGTGTTTAGTAAATAGCTAATCAAAATATATGGATACAGTATGGTTACGGTATAGGGATTTGTTATGCTGATGAAAAGGGGGTTTAAGAACGTTTCATCACATTCAGCTGTTTGTATATTTCGCATGAGGTACTGCATGCGAATCGGAACAAAATTAGCCAAGCTCAAAGAAAAATATCACTTGATATTGTATTTAAAACTAATTCCATGAATTGTGCTTTCATAGATCAATTTGGAACTTGTGTAAAGCTATATAAAATCCAAAAATTTTTCGATAGTTTAATATTGAAAAAAAAGAAAACGAGGCAGAAAGTTGTTTCCTGTATTTTTTAAACCAATCAAATGGGTGCCGATGTTTATTTGAAGACTCAGATTATGACACCCTCTCAAAATAATTCTCAGAATAGTCGAGACCCTCCAAATAACTAATTTGAACTTTTGTTCACATAGCGGTTGAATTCCTGTTCATGAACATGGACAGATATTTGCACAGTTGGCTATCGAGTTTCGAACGGTTATATCCTATAAAAACAGAAACTTGTGTCTTTCAATTTTCTTCCCCTCCACAATGAATACTCCATGGAATTTTCATTCTGATGAGAATCTGCTCAGGAGATGAATATAGGATGATGATAGGATAGGACCGACATAGAACATGCGAACTGGATGATTCCGAACGGCATCATCTGTCACATTATCTTGGATTTTACAGATATGTTCGATCGAATAGATTCAATTCGAAGTTTCTCGAATATGATTGAAAAAAGATGCTCAGCGCAGAGGTTGTTAACCTACGAATGTGGTGGAGAAAGCTGCAGGAATTGGATTGCATTTCAGTGTACACGAATCTCTGGAAACAATTTCTGACATCAAAACATTTCTGCAATGTAGTGATACTCACTTAGACACAATTACTATGGCTACTTGTTACTCATGATAGAGGAAGACTCAAGATGATAAGTCCGGCAGCAGTTGGTATCATGAATTTTGGATAGAAATTATCATCTCAGATATTTACCGCGATGTGAAAGGGTCGACTCTTGTGTTGTGATATTTCAATTGAAACTTCATCTTAATTCTGATCATCTTGACTCTCATGTCATTAATTGATCTTTAGAGTGGTTATTAACAGATTATCTGTTGTGTTTGGATATTCTGTAGTTCATCAGTAATTATACTAATTGGGATTGAATTACTGTAATATGCGTTCGTCTTTAGATTTGCATGACGCATACACATAAGCAACGTTCAACTCATAGTTACAGCCTCTGATCGATTGGGGTTGAATACATGAATGAACACTCTGGAACATTATGGAAAAATATACAGCAGCTGTTTCGAATCATTTTTGATTACAACATTCAAAAATACACGTTGGCAAAATTATCCTCATGACTGGGGCTCTCATGAAAAATCGAAACTAACAAATTGAGAGTCCACTAACTGATTGAGAGTCAACTACCGACGTTTATAACTGGACTTGAAATTTTGTGGATATTGGATCGATAGACTCATCAATTTCGTATACAACTCAATCAAAACATCGAAAATTATAGAATTTATAGTCTACATCGAACTGGGAATTGGAAAATAACATAAAGTTGTAACTTTTCATTTTTACAATCGGAAAATGGCAAGTATAAATTTTCGAGATGTGGTGATTGTTATTTGTGTGTAGTTGAGTTTAGTGCAACTTGATGCGGTTACTAGGAAATATATAGAGGTGCAACTGCAGAGTGGGACTTGGAAGAGGTAAAAGTGAACTATCCGAGTTATCCGAGTATCCTCGATATAGAATTCAGAACTGTGTCGAGTGCAGAGGTCCTTTCCCAGGTGGTTTTGAGTGTAATTCCATTTGAGATACCAACAACATTGATTGCCATCAAATCAAAAAGTTCACTTTTATGTTATATAAGTTTATGTACAAAAATGATTAATTGCGGAAATCAATACTGGTGAAACTTCATCAAAATGTACATTTAATTTGAATCTTATCATGCCATACATTAATAGACGTTGAATTTTTTCATGTACAATCTACCCGGGAGGGATCAGAATTTATACATGTCATGTTTCACTCAGCAACAGCAGCCTCATTTTTTCATCAGAACGCGTGATTCCCAGAAGCAAGGAGAATCAGTTTCATCTCTTCTAGATCTGTTAGCAGAATGAATATTGATAGAACGTCAAAGAAATCGAAAATACAGTTTCCGATGAGAGAAGTTGGCTGAGCTTTAAATTTCTTCACTCTGTGACAAAACTGTACACTTTCATGCCCGAATCACCTAAAAAGCCCGTCATGATATATGACAGCAAATTCATGAATATCTGTAACTCAATATCCGCTGTTGATTCCGTGAGTTGAATATTTCTGACTTATGAATTTATTTGGAGAGATGCCCTGTTGATTATTCATGATGAGACAAAGTGAAAGTCCGATAGCGAACCTTGGATCAAACTTGAGTTTCAAATGCCTGGAATATGCTCATGAATTCCATCTAAATTAATGTCATGATTTTTAGAATGTCGTCAACAACGTATCGAATTGAGGTTTATCTTCAAATGAATTACCTAGCTCACAACAGAGATTCCATGTTTTCGGAAACTTCCATGTGTTCGACATTGACATCATTATCTCATTCGAATGCCGTTAGAAGACATCATCGCATATTCCCTATAAATTGCAGATTCCGATCGATTTTAGCTTTGATATTGATGTTTTTCACAGAGAAATACGTAGTGATATCAACTCACATCGATAGAAACTCTTCAGTAATCCGTGCAATGCATTTGATATGGTAGCAGAGGGTATTCACTCTCGTTCCATATAGATGAATGAAAGAAGAACTCTCTTGAGTATTATTGCATTATATCGTGAATGTATACTATGTGGATGAGTTGTCAAACACTACATCGCATGAATGAGGACAACTGGTGGTCCATATTCTTTCGAATCACTCGTTTCTTCTTTTCAACACATACGAACTTATTGTTCATGTGTGAAATTCCAGTTAACATTGTTATCGTAGTTGGTCCAATCAATGTTCAAGACGGACAATACTCGACATCTTCGGTTTTTTTCTTTTTGACACCATGACTTGAATCAGGAATTTTTCTGAAATTAGGGAAAATTCTCAACAATCAAAGTGAATGGGAAAATATACTGGCGATTCACGCCAGGAGAAGATGAGAATTGAATAAAGAGAGGACTTGGGAAATGTATGATCAGTGATGTATTGATAGTTTATATTGAACACTCGAAAAGTTTTCTATAGATGAAAATCCGATTTTCAATATAAACGAACATGGAGGATGCACCTTTTTATGTTGTCATCCGATGGGGATCAGATTACTAGAATCGATACAGCGACAAATAATATTGCAGAAAATTTCCTCGAAGTATCACGAAGGATATGATTATTGTGACGAATGAGATTCAGAAAATGACAATTTTTCATTGGTTATTATAATGAGCAATGATGAAATCACGATGATTAAATTTTTATCCTTGAAAACTGATAACCATGTACGGTGAGGCAACAATTGTGTATAACCGTATGGAAGTAGGCGATATTTTGTGGATCATGTAGGTTATTTGTTGAGTTACTGTGAAAAATATAGAGAACGAACATTATATAAGTATCGCAACATATTTACAGAATCAGTGATCCTGGGTGTAATGTTCATGTTCTTTATTCTCTTCCATTTTTCTTCCTTCCTAGTTGAAATTGTGTCAGAGACATGTCTCCACTTCGTAGACTCACGTTTGTATCCAAAGCTTATTCTGCAATTGAAGTCTAAACTGTCTTTGATTTTTACGGGAAATGTGCTGCCTCGAAAAAAGAAAATATGTATCCCTACTACCAATGCCGTGATAGAAAAATCCCAGTAAACCAATCAATCCCGACAGGAAGTCTATTGAAATCTGATGAGATCAATCGTAGCCAAGAAACCAATCTCAATGCCTTCGAATTGTCACCATGTGTCAATCTAAATCAACGTAACTTTTTTTTCATCAAGGTAGTCAAAAATATCTCTTCACTGTTCCAAATATGTCTGGTCAGAGAACCTGTTTCGCATCATAAAAAAAAGCGAATTTTCAACATAAAAACTTCTATTGTAAGTAATTTCGAACGAGAGATTGCATTTGGACGTGCGAGGTAGTTTCTATCAACAGGAATCAATACAAATAAAATCTCATAAGTAAGAATCACATCTATATATACAAGTATTTCAATTATGATCATCTTATGTGAGCTACACATAGAATGAACGACCTCCGAGAAATCCTAATCAGACAATTTCACTCATATAATAAATCAAGAACAGATTTATCATTCGAATTCCACTCGCCCAAGCTCCGAATTTCTCAGAATGTTGCCGAAAAACAATTTTCTCTGGAATTCGTCAGGTCGTAGGTATGCCGTTTTATTTCATTAGTTCACGGTCGACCTTATTTTGTGATTATTGATGTTTCAAGTCAATATACTCGATTCCCTCATCACATGATAGATTATGTCATATATTCCAACGTCTATCATCGTTTCCATATATCACTGTGTCAGATTCGTACATGCATCTTTCCCACATTGGCATCACGATGGAGGTTGTGGTTCTGGAATTTGACGGATTGTACAATCATTGTTCAGTCTGGTTAGATACGCCCACATATCTATCCAATATTTCATTATAATTGTTGCGTGTGTACGCTAACTTGATAGTCCCATTGATCTCATCTATACATCCAGCAATAATATTCACAGATTAACACAAAACTTATTATGAGCGAACAATCAAGTTAAATGAATAGCTGATAATGCCTCTTCCGCGATTATTGTAATTTCCATCAGAGTTCAGTTCTTCACAGTCAATTTTCATTCCAAGGACGGTATCCATCATGTTGAGATCGTGCGTTTGTAATTTTTCCAGAAATTATTGTATTGATGTATCTTCATCTGGTGTTATATCCTGAGTCATTTCAGCTACTTTCATGCCCAGCTCAAGCTTTATTTCTTCCAGGTCTATAATTTAAAATGTTTCCATCAAATATTCCTTGGTGACGTTTAACGGCATATGCATATCCATTAGTATAAGAGCATCATCATGAGCATTATAAGACTCCATCATTTTCATCGGAATTTTTTCTTGAATTTGAAATGTAAATGCAACAGTTCACTAGAAAGGACTGGAAATTTGAGCCCTCAAGATTCACAAAAATGCTTCCAGCCTACAGTATGCTAAAATGATCCACATTATTCATGCTACTATCCTTTCCGATATTATCTTAGATCATTTCATGAATTTCTTTTGTCTATATATGCATACCATGAACCTACCAGGTTCATTTTCAACCAAACGTATTACCCAACAATTAAAGTATTGATCGAGGAACCGGAGAAAATTATCTTCGTCTGTCAGAACTGTTGGAATGGTTAGATCACATACATCTGCCTCTACAATTCATGGAAACCCTCTGACAATCACAATTGATAGATTTATCAAATAATAAACGAGCTTGCATGTCTTGCATATATATTTTACTGGCCCGAAGTTTCAGTCACATTACTTATTTCTGATTCATTCAATTGTTTCCTTAGTTATACAACTGGGTCTTCTGTGATATATTTCATGATGAATTTCAGGACTGTAGTAGTTTCAGACTGCATACTTCACTTTATATAAATTGAATATGACGTCAATATGAATCAAGTTATTTGGAGTGTTATCTTCCTTTGCAATTGCATTGTCGTCTTCGATTTTCACTCTTCATTCATCAAATGTCATACTGATTACTTCTGCAGCTTCAACATTGACAATGAACATTTTGTTACTTTCGTGGTATATAGTACTAGCACATCTGTTGACCCAGGAGCGCACGAATTCGTGGTTACATCTATTAATCCTGTCTCGACTACCAGAAAAACCCTTCACCTTTTGCCGCTGATATGTACAACTGTTATTGAATTATGTTGGACGCTCCACCATGAAGCCCGTCAGATATTACTCCTGTCAATCAGGTAATCTGATACTCCAGAAGATAATAGGAACATGAATTTGTTCTTACCAGTTGTATATTATCGCTATCTCTGGTCGTGGACGCTATTAGCGGCCTTCAAACGCGTTTCTGTATCTCAGTATCATGATATTCCTGCTTTGACCATAATTCGCTGAATGTATTTCAAGATTTTAGCATCTAATGCAGAATGTTTCTTTCAGTATATTCACTTTCTGAATTATTTCACAAATTTTTAGTAATTTACAGAGATTTGCATATGAAAATGTAAACGTATTCAAAAAATGAACGGAAATTGGGTAACTTCAAGATTTATCATTCAATAGTTTGAGTTGAGACCCAAACTATCGGGCGAATGTGAATCAGGCATGTGAATGTTATTTAAATGCATCATTTTAATTTGAAAGGAATTCTGGAAATATACAGACCTGTGAGTATTTCTGTGCCAAAACAGATGAATGGACAACTTTTGTGGCGAATAAACAATTCCAATGATATTGAACATTGGATATACTGTTTGCCAAATTTCGAATACTTGCATCGCATGCGAACAATTGGAATTCAATGTTGATTGCAGGGTATTCAATTCATGTGTTCGTAGTTCACTAGGATGGATATGGATATTGTGATTTCATACGCAAAAAACTGAACGATGTAACATTTACATACACGCGCAAGTGTGCGTTCACTTCATCTCTCTCGAGCAGAATCATGTGATGACAACTCGCTAATGAGGAATGCTCGCATCTCTTATGTACCTAAATAATTTCTACTATGTTTTTCATGAGGAACATAATGCGAAATGAGCAAAGATATCAGTTCATATGAGCAGAATTAATCATAGCGGTATAAATGTGTGATAACGTAATTCCGATGGATAGATGACTTCCGAAAGCACTTTGTATCCTCATAACTGTTCTGGATTATGCAGTTCTAAGACAGTGTGCGAAGACTCAGGTTAATCAAAATCAACGGAAATGAGCCATGTTGTCCGTCAATTTATCAGAAACAAGCACTCAATAGGAAAACATTTGGCCAAAGTAAACCCTGCAGAAAAGAGATGAATCGCCGAAATGGTTATCGACCATCAGTCAATTCTCGTGGAATACTAAATTCCACATTTGGATTAATTTTAGTTGCGGATGAAAATATCAGAATGTTTATACGAAAAAAAGTTATGGTAAGTGATGTTACGCAATATTCAGAGGATCCGCCTAAGGTTGACAAAGGATTGTTAGTCGCCTGAGTTGATTGAGGAACACAATAAGAATTCTCATGAAGGATGCAGTGTCCAAAGTTATATGAGATGAGACGTTCCAGGTTGATATAAATCAACACTATTCATAGTATAAGAGTGAGACCTCAAGAACCTGATGATGAATCTGTCAATAATATTCAACATCTTACAAAAAACGATTGTGACTCAACCAACCTTGGTTCGAGGTTTGTGTAATAGTTCGTTGATTACAACCGCTATTTTATATCAATATCGATAACTTCCCTATCGAAGATTCTTTCACGAGAAAGCTTGGAGAATGCAAACGTGGAAATTCCTACTCACAGAAACGATACTCGTTCCCCAACTCTTCCAAATTATGACCACAGACTGAACAACTTTGTTTAGTGCATAACTCAAAAACGATTCATAATCGTGCATTCACCTTGTCGACTCCCCTGAATCATTTTGTATGCAGGGAAGTTCTACCTTTGAACTATTCTTCGAATTTGATTTTCATTCTGAATTCTCTCTCCTGCTGAAATTCAACTTGGCAAAACGTTTCTCATTTCTCATCACCATCCCATGGTCAATACTTCATAGTTTATTGTTTTCCCTCTTCTGATCGCTGCGACGGCTTCATACGGATGTATTTCTTACCCACTAGGAAATGATAATGTGATGGCGAATAATAGATTTTAAAAATAGATTCTGAGCACTGGGAAACATGATTTTTGCAGCCAAGGCTGAAAGAATCATCTATAAAGATATACCTATTCGCATGAAGATTATTCGTGAAGTATTTTGGCTTCCATGAATTTATCATGAGTGAAAGCACTATACGTACGTCTACTCAGAGTGGGATAGAAGATTTGATGAACGGATAGAGTGGTAATAAAGGGATAGCTACAATTTCAGGGAATTTGGAAAAAGCAGGAACTGTTTTCCAGGAACACGTCAAAATAGAGAATAAACTCTCTCTAGTGAAGATGAATTATGAAAGCTTCATCCGGAATCAACGAATCAAATCTCCCTTATTACAGGATGGGCACAGTCCGCGATTAAATCAAGAATGGAACAAGGGGAAATTCAAATTTTCGACAGAGATGCATGCATAACAGTATGATTGTACATTTCATAATATGTAAAGTCACGTTGAAATATCCGTAATCTGAGAGAAGCCACCGTTTAATCATGAATCAATTTTATCCGGAGAAGTGTAATAAATTGCATTAAAATTTTCTGTAAAAGTGTTTCTAGGAGAGAGTGATTGAAGTCTCATTCAGACATATCACAGATAGAAACACTTTCTAATATATTAATCAAATATTAGTCTTTCAAAAACTCGGAATTTCACATCAAATGTTTTATTCATTATAAAAAAATATGGAGGAAAATATCTTTTGTCACCTTCAAAATTCATGCGATTTCTTGAGGTAACACGTTGTTTTCTTATGACTCATGGATCCGGACCCATCTTATTTTTTCCCTTTTACGATGGTGCCAGTTCACAATATTATTGTTGTGGATAGAGTCAACTGATAGTATCATCGTCTCGTTCATCTCTACCGGGATATCACTATCGACAGTTGACTGGAGTAACGAAATGCTCAGTACACTTTTTTGCATCAATTATACATTGAATAATTATTGGGCTTTCGTGAGTTCGGAATTGCAGATTACAATAAAGAGATGGTATGACGATATATATGCGTTAAACAATGTTACAGTGCTCGAAATTCTTAGACATATGTTTTGCTTCCCGAATTGTCTCCATTTGTTTATCACGAATTTCGGAATATTTACATAAACTCTAAGTTTTTCTTTATGCACAGCTCTTTAGAGAACACTTGCGAGGATCGACATCAGTTTGAATAATTTCAATTTTAGTTCGATGAACATCAAGTTCCAGTTATTATAACTGCGGTATTTATATAGATCCAGGTCCCCTCACACTGTCTAAAATAATTTTGCAAATATGCCTTATGTACCTCTCATTCTGCAGTGGTATTCCATTTCCAAAGTCTAGCCTCATTGTCCATAGTGTTATTAATGTTATCATAATCAAGAGTCTAACTATATCCGAGCAACACAACCGAAAAGTTTCTCCCTTGATCAACACTTCGAATAATTATTCCATGGACATGTTTCCATGAAAGTAACGTCGAAATAAATTAATCATTTCGACGTTTGTTTTCCTGTTTCAGTATAAAATGCGATGACACAAAGTGTTGAAGCGAGGTGCGATGAGATTACAATGGAAGCGCGGCTATGTGCCTGCTACTACTACTAAGACATATATCAATATTGACATATCATGATGAACATAGCAGATTCAATTGTGAATACCACCATTGCCATGGTAGTTGTCATCATTGCCACGTCGACATCATACCGATGCTGTTCAGCGCAGGAGCAGATCAAGAATGGTTCCGGTGAGTTATGAGTAATGTTGCCAACGAGTATCCGTCGCTCCGGAAATTTAGTCTGCGAATTTTCTCATTACTCCTGTTCTCCCTCTCCTTTTCTATCTCTTTTACAAAATTCTCATTTTAATAAACATTCCTTTCATCTCGCTCAATTTTGGCACAGGTACCCAATGGGCTCATACTACTATCTCGATCCATCACAGGATTCCCACTTCACCCCTTCATACTCCTCATGAAATCCTAGAAATCACAAGACTTCTTCTTTCTGTTTTGTTGTTTCAGGTGATTGTGTGTCTCCATTAGGGATGGAAGAGGGAAAAATACCTGATAATGCAATATCAGCGTCATCTAGTTATGAGACCAAGAGTGTAGGTCCACAAAATGCAAGGTAATGTGAACCTATAGATAATTTTTTATTTTACTTGGTCGTGCTGCTTTACATGAATCAGCGAAATCTTGTTGATGCAACTTCGCGATAGAATCTATACTTCAGTGGAAAATTTGTGTTATAAAAATGCTTATTTTTCCTTTGATGCTCCATCAACTACAAATACAGAATACGACAGGAAAAAAATGGTGGCGCATGGTGTCCAAAAGCCCAAATTAGCAATGATATACGTGAATATTTGGAAATTGATTTGACCAAAGATCACGTAATAACATGGACAGAAACACAAGGCCGTTTTGGTAATGGTCAGGGTCAAGAGTATGCCGAGGCATTCTTCTTAGAATATTGGCGCAATTCCAACTGGCATCAATACAAAACAATAAAAGGCGAACGTATATTACGGGGGAATAGTAATACATACTTGGTGGAACGTCAAAAACTCGAATTGCCATTCATTGCAAGCAGAGTACGTTTTGTTCCATACAGTCAACATCCAAGAACAGTTTGTATGAGAGTGGAGATATACGGTTGCGTTTGGGAACAACATATTGTTGAATATAAAGCTCCGAAGGGTGCAACACATGGTCCTGGTGGAGTTAATGTTGAAGATACATCATATGATGGTCGTGAAGACATCGACGGCAGCTTTCTCATAGATGGACTTGGTCAATTGGTTGATGGTGTCATAGGTGAAAATCAACGACTATTATCTAATATGGCGTATTGGGTTGGATGGAGTGATATAAACCCTGTCCCAATAATATTCGAATTTTCTGAGATCAGACAATTCAACAGTTGCACTATATATTCTGCGAATTCACCTGCACATGGCATTGAAGTTTTCAAACACGTAAGATTCACTTTTTCATGGGATGGAGAGCATTATGATCCTACGTCTTCCATTGAGATGTCAATCGATGAAAAATCCCCATTTTCACCTATCATTATTCCAATTGTCATTCCATTACGATCAACATGTGGACGTCATGTTAAATTGGAACTTGAGCCTCGATCTAAATGGCTGCTCATTAGTGAAATTTCCTTCGAAAGTCGTAAGTTGCTCAGTGATATCCCAAAATGAAAAGATTCTGTTTGTCATTGTAGATCGATGTGTTTCTTTACGTCTGAATGCATTCATGTCTTCAATCCGAGCATGTGGAATGTATGTTTCTATTATTTCTAATATAATTTCAATGGTTATGTTCCAAAAAAGTAACATATTGGGAGTAGCAGTTCTTATATTCATCCATTGCTATCGTTTTCGGTCAGAATATGTACCGTAATCATCCGCGTGACCGAATGCTGAATGTTTATTTAATTCAAGAAGGATAGAAGGCACCTCGCTTGTATTCCCAAGCTTATCAGATATACAGTTCGCTTTAGTCGAACCTCTACAAGTTGCTGTTCTGATAGCCGGGTATTGTCGAGCCAATTCAGAATTACACGTGAATACATTTCGATGGAGATTCTCAGTCAAAAACAACGGCGAGTTTCACCATGTGAATATGTCCAATCCAATCAATATGAAAACAAAGACTCTCACATTCAGACTTTCTACATCACAATATCACATGCATTTCTATAGTATACATTTTCGTCGCTGAATGCAGAATGAAAAAACTGGTCTGAAGTATAATCGAATTTGATTGTTTTATATTTTTCGTGATGAGAACAATGTTAAGCGAATGTGAGAAAGCAAACTGTATCATCCAATTAGCACCAGAAATGTACAATTCATGAATTTCGTTGATGATTCCGTATCGCAATTACAATCAGGATTCATCATGTTTCCCAGCAAGGAGTCAGAACCGAACCGCATATCTTGATGTTTAGATTCCGTGAAATGAAGAAAGAAATGCTAGTTGGGTTTGGGAAGAAAAACTTTTTTCGTCAATGATACCAAAGTGAACCATTTAATCTTGAATTGCCGAGAGGCCGAATATCCTATTCCGTGTAATATCATTGAGCACAAAAAAAATTTTGTGATTTGTCGAACAAATCAATGACCCTACAGGTGAAAAAGCAAATAGAGACACAGATAGTTTGAAACGTCCATTTCCGGTTAGATACAATATTCGTTTGTATATTTAGGAAATGCAAGTATTCATACCATCGTTGCGTATCAACGCAATCCTACATATCAATTCCCATTCATTCACTCTACACATTCATACGCCTGGTGTTCCATTCAATACCGATTCGAGAGGTAATAGAATCAGCCCTCGCATCAGCATTTCCATATCCGTTCGAGCAATCGTTTTTTTCGTCGATAAAATTGCTCTGGTAGAAAACTTCGATTCGTTCAGATTGACACATGATGGACATTCGGAAGTATTTCAATTGGTCCGATTGTTTCCGATTCATTATAGCCGAATTTAGATGAACAACTTATCGAATTGAATTCGGTTTAATTGAAGTTGTTCATCGGGATAGTGTATGAAAGATAAAAATGGCACCAGATGATAAAACCACCGCACGGCACGAAAACAAAAATCTCACATCTTCGATCAATAGCACATTCAATTAATGTTCCTGAGTGATTCATCATCGCGTTTGTGAATGTCCGATTGTGTAGTCACACATGGAAATATTCACATACACCAAGTCATTTGACGCCCACTAAAATACGAAGGTGAAACGAATCTTTCAAAAGAAGACGAACATAACAAACTCCATATGCAACAGTATCTCAGTGTTAGCAGCATTTGAATATCAACCACGTTATATTTACTCAAATAAATTTCGTTCATTTTGCATGAATATGAAATGAATGCCCATCTCTGTTGTCTGTGAATGCTGTTTTTTGTAATGTGAATAAATATCTCATTATATGCATCTTATTGGAATTCCTACAAATTGCCAATACTTCATTATATTCTTGGGGATTTTTATGCAATCAAATTGTCCAAATCGAAGTGGGATTTTTATTTTTCTTCATGACCCCACCATAGACATGAATATATAAATAGATGATGAAGAATCATTTGGAATGGAATATAATAAAAGTTAATAAGAAAAATATTGTTATGAGAAGATGAGTTGAAAATAATTGTGCTAGTTGCAGGATCCGGGTGGTCGAGTAATGCGAGTAATCACTTGAAGCAGTTGAACATCGTGCACTTTGATCGCACTCTCCGCAATGATTCGATAACAGCAATCAATATCAACCAGCATTCAAACAATGATGGCGAAACGAACTACACTGACATAGAAATCAATAACAGTATGACACCAGATGCATTCCCAGTTGTTCCACGTTGGTCACAAACCTATATTGGTTTGGTTAGTGGTGCATTGACTGTATTGGCTCTGTTACTCACTGGTACCGTATTTCTCATGAAACTTCGAGGTCGAAATAAAGTAGCATTATTACAAAAACATACGGCGCTGCTGTGTGGCTCGAGTACATCAGGGATAACGATCAATGTGAAGGATACGAAGGACATGAAACTTTCAACGCCCTTTGCAGTTAATTGTAACCAATCAAGAATGACTGGCAGCTTGAGATCATCAATCAACTCGCGATCTGGATCGCAGTCAAATCAGATAGAACCCAATATCATTGGCGAGAAAATGATGAGTACCCAACGCTCATCATCATGTGAGAATGTGCATGCGCAGTGTTGTGTTTACACAGAGAGTACATACAAGTTATTATTTCCGGACGAAAGATCTGCTTCGAAATGTAAAACAGATTACGCAGATGTTACAGGGATCATCGGTAAGACGGTCACTTTGTCAGATGTTGGGTCGAATGACAGAGTAACACAATCACAAACGCCGTATGCTCAGAGATCATCGAAGTATTTGCATCATGATTATACTTCGAGTAAATGTCATAAAATATATGAAGGATATTACGCTGCAACGGATATTTTGACGGTAAGCACTCCTCTTTTTTCAAAACTCACGTCGAAGCTAGAGCATCATCCTAATTACTTGATGGGATGCTTCGAGTAGTTCACCATTGACTAATTGCACGAGGGGATATCGGTCAATTGCATGTTACCGAAACTATGAGTTCCACTCACATGTGATGCATCCACATGACAGATGTGAAGATCATTTCCTGTGTCTCTTGCTTTTCCCCATTATTCATAAAAGAAAATCAAAGTAACTTCAATTGGCCACACGTGGAAATTCAACTCTTACAATTCAGACACTTCACAAACCTTATTTGTCGTGAACTTCATATTTTCATCCCAATTTCCAATGGAACTAGAAAGTTTCGGGCTTTACGTCAATGTTTGCAAAATTCACAAAATTCTTATAACATTCTATTATCATGAATCCCATCCACATTCGACAGTTGATTTTGGAGCTCGATAATTTAGCATATGGTTCGTAGTTTGAATAATTCCATTTTAGTTATAAGAAAATGGAAACGGGACTACATGTTGAATATTTTTTGATAACCATAAATGATACCATCTGAAGCTCAACATAATGATTGCATTTACCATGTTCTCAGATCAAACGTAGAGAACAACACACAGGTACGAGTCTATTTACATCGCTGCTCATCGAAAACCGGAACAGTGTCACTCAATACGAGTTACAGCATATTTCAAGACACCGATTGCGAATATTAGATAAAATTGGTGAGGGAAGTTTTGGTTTTGTACATCTATGTGAAGCAAAGGGGATTCACAGTCCAGATGCAGGAACAACCCGCACTCGGCAACCAGTGATGGTCCGTTCTCTATGGCGTGGTGTAACCGATTCACTGAAGTAAATAGATATCATATGAATGTGGGTATTCTAGTTCTTCGATATTTCGATAGTGAATCTGTGCCCAGCCCTTAACACTGACAATGATTCACATGTAGTGTCCTGTTATTATTCACATCACCTCATCGAAAACAAACTCAAGAATAGTCCAAAGAAGAACGTCTGGAATACCTACATAATTCATTCAAAGATGGTCAAATGCCTGCAGTAAACCTCTACGTTTGTGATTCGTAATTTTGTTATTCATTTTTCAGAAAAGATTTTATGCGGGATATGAGCATTTTGGCACAAATTCGTGATCCGAACATTACACGAATTGTCGCATTAGTAGAGGAGGAGCCATTTGGAGCGGTGTTCGAGTACGGTGAGCTCGGCGAGTTGCCAAATTTCATTCGGAATAATCGAGAGGCAAGCAGTGACGTGCTACTCAGGTAAACAAGAACTTTTGACTCACTGATACCGATTGCATAATAAACATTTTGTCATGTCTTGAGAGGCAAATTATCATTGGTCGTCTGTTAAAGATAATTATTGACATAATTAGTGATCAGTTTCCACTACATAGTAATAAATTTGAATTATAATATCCGATCATCATACAAAATTGACCGAAAAGAAAATTATTTATTGGGAATCTTACAGTTACAGTCAATTGATCGAATTCATCACTCATATTGCATCTGGTATGAAGTATTTAGAAGATATGAATATATCGCATTGCGATTTGGCAGCACGAAATTGCGTGGTTACCAAACATTTATCAATCAAAGTGTCGGATCACGCGATGTATTGCAGTAAATATGACAACGAATACTATGTAAATGAATGCTACACGAAAATACCATTGCGATGGATGGCCTGGGAAGCGGTTTTACTCGTGAGTTGATTGAATGGTTACCATATAATCATTCTCTTCTGATTGCTTGTTTTCTTTCTATCTCAGTTTGCCTCAATTTCTCGGTGCTTATCACTGAATTTGAACTACTGCTTTCAATCTATGGAGTCGAAATGAGAAACGCTGAGAATCAAATCATGATACTCGTCATGATGAAAGATTAGACGTGGGAAACGTTTGTTTTAGAACTATCTCAGTCGAAGATTTAATCGAGTTCATTCCCCGATGAAATAACATGAAAGTTGGGAATCGTTTCCGCCAGTACGCAATCTCCATAATATTTCTGTTGAGAATTCGTACTGGGAGATCGAGTTGAGTTCGTTCGTTTGAGTTGTCAATTATGTTTAATGACATGCGTGTTAGAATTTACAGAAATAACTGTCGAGAATAGAAATGTATCGCGATATTTCAGAGATGATGTTCATATCTGAATTGTATTCATATTACAGGGTAACCGTAGTTGTTCGGCTGACGTCTGGTCATTTGCAACAACTGTTTGGGAAATTTTAACATATTGTGAGGAAATTCCATTTTCTGATATGACAACACAGCAAGTTTTAGAAAATTGTGGCAATTGGTATCATTATGTGTCTTCACCAGAGAAGGCACGTATATTGACACAGCCTCCTGCCTGCTCACGTGATTTATATCGAATGATGACAGAATGCTGGAACAAACATCCAGAAGAACGACCATCTTTCAATGATATTTATATTTTTCTGAAAGAATTGTCATTGAAGGAGTCACCTGACGCTGAAAACTAGCAGGAGTGAAATGAAAAATGAAACGAACTGATACCGAATTGGTGTCTTACAGGACCAAATAAAATCTCAACAATCAGCTATGAAGCATTCATCTTCTGATATAATCATCATCATCTACCGGTCTGCCGTGAGAAGGAATATGCTCTGGCCACTAAACTCATGCTCAACTAGGTTTATCTTCACACATACTGGACATTCTCATGAAAAATTATCATAACACTTGACAACAAGAAATCATTATAAGGTAAATAGCGGAACATTTGAATAAGAAATAAGTTTTTTATCCTCGCGACTGCAAAGAAACTGACTGAATGAACAAAAGAGTGATAATTAAATGCACAGACAGACAAATAGGAAAAAGAACGGATAAATGATAAAATGTATGTGCACTTCACCTCCAGTTTGGAATATGTGATGATTGCATTTAATGGTTGAATGTAATGTGTATCCTCTTATCAAAGTCATTTCAAAAGCAGTCAATGAATAACTTAGCATATATAATTGAAGACAGGAATTGAATGCACGAGGTGATGAGATTAACAGCCGATACATAAGTCTAGTTTACAATCAAATTAACGAATTCAAAATAAAATTAAGAATATCAATGAAAATTTAAGATCTATACATCAACGCTTTGTGCAAAAACTGCAACCTGTCTAAGCTGTACCCACATATCTGTGGTGTTTTTTTTTTATGATTGGTTGGACATTTGTTCAATGTGCGAATAAATGATAAGACGAAAAATTAATTCCAAGGATATTTGGAAATGAATGTATTCCATAGGTTACGAATGTAAATTATCATTAGAATGTATGGGAACTAAATTTTCGAACATGTTCCTGTTGGAACTTAGCTGATGCCAGAATGTGTGTGTCAATTCAATGATGATAATTGGTGGATACGAAACTGTGTATGTCAAAGTCTCAAACCATTGTAATTGGATAGAGTTTCGTATCATATTTATCCTACATCGATTCATATATATCTGTTAAACATTTTATATGAAAAATTGTTGGTATTTCAACTCTATGATTTAATTACAGTCGATAGCACCTGGCGTGAAAATCTTTCATGCAATCACTGTTCAACTGTTGATGTGTGATATGAGTTGAACTCATACCCAAACTAGCTAAACTTCTTTATAACAATTTCTCATTTATTCCCCCGTGTTCTAATATTGGGCTATTCAAACGTTATTTACCTTCGGAGCGAATGCAAACTTTTTTGTACGTCTCCAACTTTCATGGAATATTATGTATCCAGATGAGAGTATTCTCATAAATACAATGTGTATTTGCTAAAGTCATAATCAACGCGAACAATCCTATAAACTCATAAACATAGCCAGTTATATTTTCTATATATAAATAATGAAGTTTTTAATAACGCTAAAGTAAAAATATAAAGTAATTATCTGATATATGGAGTCAAGTTAAACATACGCGTCGAAGTTTCACAATACCTCAAGGCAACATTCCCCATGGCGATTTTGCTGTAACATATGATGTGAAAGTTTGAAAATGGAAACAATGAAATTCAATATGAGATGAAAACGAAAAAATTGGTTGTTGGGAATGAAGAAAAACTCATAAAACCCAGGGAAATCAATTATCCCTCAATATAAATTTGAGAATACATGTCAAATTAGTTCAGGTTCATATTCTTACAGGACTGTTATCAGAATAGTTTCACAAAGAGCTACTCAATAAGTTTCAGGAGATATAATTACTATGACTGATTCAGAGAGATCATATCAATTGATGAAGTTACAATCAGTTTATACAAGAGAGTGAAGAATGATAGAAATTACATTGGCGACAAACAAATTGACTTTGAATTCAAATCACATAGGCCATGACACGGACGTACGTTGTTACGTGGTATGCAAGCACGTGTTTGATAGTATGAATAGTTACATGGGATGGGAATCATTGACTTGAGGTAAGAATATTCGAGTAATAGTTAACACACTGATTGGAGTACGCTTTGATTTTAATTTGATTTTTTTTCGGTATTACCTTCGTGGTATCTATAATAATGTAATTCGATGAAAAGTGACAATTAAAGTGACAATCATTTTTTATGCGGGAGATAAGAATATGAGGAGGCGGAAAGCGCATATCATCTCTAAAATTGACAAAGAAAAAGGGTATTTAAAACGCTATAGACGAAAAATGCCGGTGATTGTTTGTTATTGCCAATATTTTCTTTGTTGATTGGTCAAGAAGATAGAAATGAAACGAAATGTATTCATTTGTAGTTTGTAAATATATATGATCACATTCACAGTATTATCTTGAATCACGTGGAGTTGTGAGGTCTGTTTTTAAATGATGTATTATATACTATACGAAATGCGCACACCCAACAAACTGATATCTAAAAGAGAATTCACCCTGTAGTTCTGTAGATTTTATTTAAATCATGGGAGAACAAAATACAGTCAATCAGTAGGAGCTGATGAATATATCCATGTATGTACATAAATTAATATTTATATGTGGACTTATCATTATATCAATAATTCCTGAAAAACAAGAAACTCATCAAATTTTGTAATATGGATTTTCGTGGTCCATAGAAAATTATATTCTTAATATTTCCAGTGTTAAAACGAATAAAAACAAAAACGATAATTGTTACATCATAAAATATGTCTACAAATCCGTTCTTTGATTGATCTCCTTTTTTTCTTATCATGATGTTTGTACAAGGCGATTTATATTCATTTCCTTATAAAAGTCATCTAGGGTTTGTTCCCAACGTTCTTCGAAGTAAATGCCGAGTAAAAATCTCGCATTTTTTCCAGTTTTCATAGCCCAAGGCAGGTGATAATCGATATATAATTTCCTCTGTCTGTGAAAAGATGGGCCAAAATTAGATTCAGTTTCATTAATTGTTCAAGATAACATTTCCCGTTGAAACAAGTAGGTAAGTATTAACTATCGCACTTTGGTTGTAGACGAGCTGCACCAAACAACGCAGCACCTATGCACATAGGCAGATGAGTCTGGAACGCCTCAACCCATTTGACAGTCACTTCACCCAGCATTGTTGTTGGCATCATCAATATCGCATGAGAAATATCATGAATTTCGCGATAACGTTGCATCACATATGCTAACTCTCTATTGGCGATGAAATGTACATTATCACGAGAATCGGGAGTGACATTCTAGAAAAATTCATGGTTGTAGAATATCTTTGAAAGATAGAAATCGACAGAGTCTATCTATGTTTAACTTGAACTCGAATTATAACATATCTACGTAGGTCAACGGTCCGATTTTTTTCTAAATTGAGGTTGATTATTGATAATGGAATTTTCATTATTGGGGCATTGAAGAAATATCCGATTAGATTGTCGACATGGGCTTGGATTAAATTATTGAATTCTCATGTTTTTGGAGTTGAATGAGTTAAGCTGAATGAGTTATGAACGAACAGTTTTGAATGATAAAAAAATTTACTTCTCTGAACATTCATTCATTTCTGTACTGATAACATATTGTGTGATAAAAAGCTCAAACATTGGCTACCACGGAGGACCGTGAATCACCATTCATTCCATTTTGGAACGAACTAAATGTATCCAACTGACTGCAACGGCATAATACACACACGCCGTTGCATAGCTCGTGTTAAAGCCATAACATTTAAGTTAGATGCAAAGATAGGTCTCAGAACATAATCAATAAATTGGGAACAAGATGTGATGAAAAAGTCTTCTCCCTAAATTTTCACAGTTGGACCATCGTGCATTTTTGCAAATGATCACATCGAAACTTTTAAAATGAAGAGAAAAGTGGCAATGACCCTACTGAATAGACATATAGGTGGGCACTTCTTTCCATGGAAAGTTTTCTTTGGGTTCTGAAACCTCATCTCGACAGAGGAAGAGTTCACAGTTAAACATAGATGAACAGTAATTTTGTGCTCACATTAACTTTCAGGAAGTCGTAATAAGTTCGGCCCAATGTACCAATTGGTAAACTTCTCAATGTCGGTAGATCGATTGTGCTCGTATGGATACGTGGCTTATCATGAATAATGCGCCGACCCTCTGGTGTCTCTTGCATTCGCATATAACAAAATTCTAATGCGCGGTGTCCAGTGGTTTCACCCAAGCACGCAATCATATCCGCCCGATATGGATCAATCAATGATAGCAATGCTGAACCACCAGTGAGCATAGCGCGTTGGAATCTGGATACTTGGACATGGTGTTTTTCAAAAAAAATCTTGAAAGCTTCATCTCCCCCAGATGGTTCAACTGAAGATGGCGATAACGATGATAAGACTCTTCGGATTGATGGAATTTCTGGAAAGAATTCAGGAGAATGAGTTAAACATTGTTCAATTTACTTCCCAATCTGTTCAATCGACATTTATTAAATTTTTGGTTTCAATACAACGCATCTTTCTCTCAATTCTTTCCATTCATTATTTTGCTACATACTCTGTCTCTAGGAGTGATTCATTCTGCATTCACTCAATGTTCAAGAATATTATTTTTTCATGACGTCAAGTAAAAATAATTGCAATCTTGGCATTATACTGCCTATTTTAAATCAAATTAGTCTAACTGCACAGTAGAATGTTGAACGATGATACTACAAATCGATATACGACATAAGAGAGGATTCGCATTGATCATTATAATGACAATAACATTGATGATAATAGAAGAATGATAATAATAGGTATAATAATTATAATCTGTAGGCATATCAATTCAAATTATATTATCTATAACAACATGAATATACGTCGTAAATTGTTAATTACATTCTATGAATGGCACCACAGATTAAATATTGCTCGAATCCTGCGAGATTTATTAAAAAAAGAAAGAAAGATAGATGTGGAAAAGAGAAATTCTTCCACTGCTTTTTATATAATAAATCATAGCAATATTAAAAGTAAAGTAAAGCTACACACTTTCTATCTTATCTGAAGAAGTATTGATCGGCGAATATTTAGTTATTTGTTCTCTCCTACTGAATGTGACCCATGTATAGATTAGACTACCTGCAACACTCATATTCAGGCCGATGAAATTCAACCACGAAAATATATAATCACCGCCTAGTGTCATTCCTAAATACGTAACAGTTATATTTTTCAAACATCCAATAATTGTTGTTGTTAACGCTGAATTATGAACTGTACATAAAATGACGCTGTATAATAATATGAACCCCATGATACATGAGAGTAGAAATTGAAATAAAAATAATAGATTATTCCATTGATTATATTTCAAAACCGCATCCACATCACCAGTGACCCATGCAACCATGAATGATGGCACAATCATGAATAGAGAATTGTAATATAATAGGCCGTATTTCCCAAGTTCCTTTGCATCCAGTTTTTTCTTTGTATAAACACCATTAGCCGCTGTGAAGATGTCGTTTAGAAATATGAATATGTAACCTTCAAGATTGAATGCGAGATCATCATAAGCAGCAACCATTGCACCAATTACCATTGTGTAAACACTCAACTGTACTGATGTTTTTGCTTGAACACCAAGCAAATAATATTCGGCGATCATTGTCATCAGAATGCTGAAGCGCCTCAATGCAGTGAACATTGGTAAATTCAATTGTTTAGTACCACCAAGACCAAAAATCATATTTCCAATATAAATCAAAGGTAATGGAAAAATTTTCCTTATCGTCGACATTTCGAGGTTAGGAAAGTCTATATAATGTAATTGTTTTCCAATTGATAATACGATTATAGTTGCTATCATTTGTCCTATTCCCAATATTTGAAATGATGGAAAATTGTACGTCGTCAATACAGATTTATTGATCACAGTTATCAGGAATGATGAGATTCCATAGAAAAACGCCGAACTAATTCGATACCACCAAACATAATGTTCACGCACTTGCATCTTGACAATATTTTTTTTGTACACATGTGTATAATTATATTTTCAATTTGTTCCAAACTCCCATTGATAACTTTATGTTAGTACAAATCAATTTTTCGACGAATTCGATGGATTATCGCCACGTAGAACCATTCAATCACCCATGTTATCGTATAATGAGAAATAATGTATGAACGTTAACAGAAAAATAGTCTTGGGAGGTAACGTACTTGATGATAACCTTATCATGTTTCCGGTGTTACTTGAAGTTAGCTCATTGCATTTTATAATTCCATTCCAGCGACTGTACAATTTTATACCACTCATGGCTAGTCAATGTCTCCATTTTAAAGCATCATTTGTATGTCGGCTAACGAAACGCATTGGATTTTGGGGAATCCAAAAGCTCATCCATAAGAACCTTTTTATTTTTTATCGTGAGGGATTATCACACTTTTCTCAAACAATCTTTATATAGTTTAGTTAATTTATATTGTGTGATAGATCAAAGACTTTGTATCAGTGAAGCCAGATTGTGGAGGAATCTTGCCCTCTCCGAGTGTCCAAACCAGCAGAGAATAGCCCATGTCAGTCATTGCACGATCTGGCTCATCGCTTTTCATGAAATTCCGGCATTCCCACGTTTCAACTATGCGCGCACGTGTACGTGAGCCGGTGAGAGATTCCAGAGTGGGGATCGTTGAAAATTCAAGAAAAGCGCTCGGTCGGTCGGACATGGTAGAACTCAATGAATCTCCTCGTATAAATATTTTCGCGCGCATGCGTCAATATCATTCATTTCTCGTGCTATTTTTTTGAAAGCAAACGTGTTGGAATATCATAATATGAATTACCGAAATTTGCAAGAGTGAGATGTAACATTTGATTCGATAGATAGTGAAGAATTACTTGAACAATAAGTTCCCTGACAGAGTAAATCATCTCTAGAGCCCTTGCATCTATCTATCCGTACGAAAAGGAATAATGAAACCTTGTTGGTGCGTATTTCGCGAGTGTGACATTCTGGAGTAGACTGCAGTTATTTCTTGACTTACAAATGAATTGAGATAATAGGCTCGTTCAAGATTACTAAGTTCTAAGCAGTGCTGACTAAATATGTATTCTACATATCTTTTAATACATTGTGGTTGGACACATTCATTTTATGCAATAACATATGCTGAGATCTTGGTAAACCACAATAAATCTGAACAAGCCCAATGTGTCAGCTTGTAGTCTGCCATCATGAAGAACTAATTCCGAAAATTACATAATTTGCAAATTTCCAATGACAAGGGAGTGGTGAACATAGATATGTTAGAAACTTCACTTCAAACCAACACACAATGCTGCCCAAAATAATGAAGGCAATCGTATCAAACATGAAAGTTGAATTTTGAGAATATACCTACGCATACTAGTTAATCCACGGAAACAAATTTTTTGGAATGTCCTCAGGGATTTTTGTCATTGTCAAATATTCCTGAAGATACTGATTCATTTCAAACCCAACATGATAGGTACATCAAGCAACTGATTTTCGAGTCTTGCTCGAGTAATTGTTTCGCCCTGTTTCTCAAATGGGATTTTCTTTGATTGATCAACTTGTCTCTGTAACTATTCGTAAGTTTGAACTATCACCAATTTTCCATACCACCGTTATCGAGAGGAAAGAATGGGGATGGAATTTCGAGATGTAAAAAACCGAACTATATTGTCTGACATGAACAATGTGTATAGAGAGAATATCATAGCATCATGACATTTCATGATCAAAGTTGAAAAACTGTACGCATGAAATTCTAATAAAAGATTCGAATTCTAATGATGTTCATCAGATATGCAAAACCTAAACAATCTCCGTGCAAGGCGGAGCACGCGTAAGTTATCATGAATCAGACTAGAAGTACTTCTTTGGGGATTGCAAACCTCTTGGGAACAAAGGCACTTATGCGGAAGTGTGTCATGGAGGAACATGCCAGAGTTCCGAATATTATTTAGATTGTGATATATTCATCATGTGACTGAACATATTCAATGATACTCTCCGACAATTGTTGGAATTTCTCTACATATTATCCTCGTGGACTTTCGTCACGGTGGAAAACCACACAAATGATGGCAGTATGAATGGCAAGACAATCATATAACAAACAAGCGGCAATAATGGCACATATTATGAGATATTTTGATTGATTTCGGTATGGATAGAAATTCATCCATCACACAAATATATATGAAAATGAGAACACCACAAGAATCAGTCTCTATTCGCCTTTATGATAGTATCTAACATCAAAAAGATGATGTACCTTCTTGATTTGGGTGTTTTTCATTATTTCTGATATTCCATCAGTATCATTCGAGATACAGAGAATCTCGTTGTACCATTTTTGGGGAAGTTTTACGAAGAGTGTAAACAATATTAATGACATAATAATGGAACAGTATAGTCGGGGAGGATATGACAAGTTGTCGATGTGCAATCGTACATCGGAGATTTTCGATTCTAACGCTGTGCAACCTAGAGGTTATTATGGTTATGGGGATGGTAATAACACCCCAGCATTTCATCCGTGAGTATCTCAACCCATGGTGGCACAACAGAAAGGGGCAAACGCACTCAACTTATTCCTAGTACTTTATGTGATCTCAATTTATTTCATTTCAGAACTTTCGATTCCCTGAGTATACTCGCATCATTGGCTTTTCTTGCTTTCCTACTTCAATGCTTTGTATCATTGTTTGATCGATCTCGCTCGATTATCCCTACAATTAGTAGTGGACGAAAGAAATCGTTGCCATTCGAACCAACTGATCCAATGCAGTTCATTGTACGTGCTTTAGATGAATACGTACGTAATTTCTTCCTTTTCCACCGAGCTGAATTGATACTCTCCATGCTTACCGATCTATCATCTTTCTGCCATAGGAAATATTGAACAAAGTTGCTCTGCTATCAAACGAAGAACAACGGCGACGGAAACCTCCCAAGAACCGTCTTTGACATATTTGAGGAAAAATGGTATGTTCTTCGATAACCATAAAGAGATCATTTCATCATTGTAGCGCAATCCTGAATGATTTATTGAAATCGTTTTATAAACAACTGACGCAAAACATCGATGGAATCTTTGAATGGCGTCTATTCTGAATGGTTACTCTTCTTTGAATGTAATAAATTTTCCACAGCTTCACGGTATTTATTCACACTGAATTCGTCCTCGCCATTATTTATCAAATCTGACACTGCTATTTTATATTCTGTCACATCGGGAATCGTATCATAATCAAGATTTTCTGGTGGATCCGCCGGCCACGCATGAATCCTCACAATGTTCTCTCGACTCTTGTTTCTGTCCCAGTCATAATATTCCATATCTACGAGAGATTTTTCAACCTCCCATGGTTCCATACGCTGTGAAAGGGAAACAAAAATTTCCTCATCAAAGATAATTTTATTTGATAACATTTGATGGATTTATGATTATTTTTCGAGACGTTGTGTCAAAACTTTCAACTCTATTTTCATACGAGTTCTGAAACTTTTGATGATACTAACAGATAGAAGTTTAATCGCGCGTTTTAGTACGTGTCAAAATAAATGTATATGATGTATTGAAAATTGCGATGCAAATTACTCACCCAACCTTCATTGTAGACCGCAGTGATTAAATACTCGGCATATTCTCGGTTTTGTTTTTTTGTTGGACACCTGTCTGCCACAATGGTGATAATATCTGTTTTTGGATCGTATCTGTCACCCAATAAGCGCAGAATTTTATCACGTGCATGTGCATCCGTACTCAATTGAGAGAATTTGACTTTAATTGTAACTATACGTGATAAAGGATCCCGAATCGTCGGAGATGAATAGCAATAATCTGACGATATAACTGTATATGGGAAATGTTTATCACATTTTTCATCAGTTTCTAATCCCACTGGCCAATCCGTACAAAATTGTTTCAGCGCTTCACAATGACGCTTTATTGCCGGTGGTGTCAAATGTAGGAAATTTGGTATCTTCATCAACTCTGCGTTACCATATTTATTAGGTGGTGGTTCATTCTTCTTTGGGTAGCCTTGCCGAATTGGTAATGGTACAGAAGCTGGATGAAATGTGCGTGGACCAGGCCATACGGATACCCAATCTTGATCTGTCTGCATTGCTTCGGTTCTCGGTGGAGGAACTTTATCAAGCATAGCTGTTCGTTTTGTAATTTCCACTGGCTTAGGTCGCAATTGGAGTACACGGAATTCGCCTGAAAAATCATATTGCAGCTGCAATAATTTCTGATGAATCCAAGTATCATCGAGTATCGGAATCTCATGATGTATAGATATTATATAGATATGGTAACCTTTCATAAGGGGATTGGGTCATTATACATCGCAATAAGTGTGTACATGTTTTGATACAGGAAAAATATTGGTGTATGAGTAGAATAAATAGCTGTATGCGGATTACTAATGACGAGTTTTGAGACACCTTGTGTTATGAAGCTAATCATATTGGATTGCAGCAGTAAATTCAAACTCGTGTATCAGCGTGAAGCTATGACATTCGGTCAAGACTGCATCAGTTGATCGAAAATTATCAGGAGTGTTGTGTTACCATAGAATCTATCAAATTTATTACGAGTGTCTGTATATGTACGTGGATGCTGATTATTTGATATATATTTTTCATCCAACTACTTCTGTTTCTTCCATGACTCTCACTTTTTTATCCCGTTCCTTATTCCCAATCATCACTTCTCCCTAGTTTTTCCCTGTTTGCGTACTTTTTTTCTCTTTGATGGGTTGGAAATGATACTTGACACAAAAACAATCCACTGCTGCCAAACATGAATATGCTGGTGCTGTACGGCCCCACTTACAATGAGTGTATGTGACTTAACAACATTATTAATATGTCCAAATCTAAATCTCAATACCAGAACATGGCGTGGCAATCTGGACCACATGTCGAACGCAAATAGCACGAACATTATCGAGATTCTAAGCTGTTGTTAAAGAGCAGCCCATTTCTGGGAACTATCGAAAGTTCAGATTGTGCTGAAGTAATCTACGGTTCCTCAATTCGATACTTCCATATAAACTTCATACTACTGATTGTAGCTGTGATTTTATAATTGATAAAAACAAAGAATTGATTGAGGGGTAATAAGGCATGATGCTTTCAGCGATGTCTATGGGCTGTTCTCCTGTTTGTATTTCCCACTGTGCATCGCTTACATTCCGAGATCATAGAACACCGTTTTCACAGTGAAAATGAACAAGAGAAAAATTCGTCTTCGGAGTAGCGGTAAAAATGACGAACTGATAACGACAACCGCAGTGGAACTGAGTAGTATTCTTTTCTATTCTTCAACACACGTTCCGCACCACTGAAATACATAGTAAAAGGTGGAACGATTGATTCTGGACAGTATGGACAAAAGAAAATATTGACCACTCTCACCATAACCAGGACTTCACTCTGACGAAACAGTAAGGGGGTCCGAAATAAAGACGGCGACCGTAACGGGGCACATTTGATCATATTATGCACAAGTACATCATTCAATCACACACAACAGTTCTATACTATATTTTACTGTAGGGAAATCATTCTCTTCTCTTTCGCTACAAGACGGTATTAAACAATTCCCAGAGGAAATATATTTTTCTCTAGATGACCGAAAAAATTTATTCAATCGGTTTCTAAATCAGATCCTTACATAAATTTTTGGTATAGTTGATACGAATTATTTTTGATGGGGAGACCAACCAGTCATGTCATCACGATCGACCTAGCACGATCACAAGATTGAAATCATCTCATTGTAAGTTGAAAAAGTTTTGGTCGTGTATACATTTTTTATAAATTGTCGATTCCAATAAAAACTATGAATGTACTGACGAATGTTACTGGCTCTCAATCTTCATGTCTTCCGTAAATTTTCGCATTACCCATGCCATCCGTATATTCCTATTGCCTGAGTCATTATCAACTATTTTTCTTTCTGTACCATAATAAACGAACGTTCTGACATAAGTATGTGATGGTCAAGTATGTTGATGAAATGACAGGAATCGCATTAAAATAACCTTGTGGAGTTTTGAAACATGGTAGCAAGAGAAGCAAACATTCACTAGTTGATTATTCTTAGAGATATTTAATTGGAAAATGGACATCATAAAGACACTTTCTGCATTAGCTTAAGGTTAGCATTCAGATTCAAAAAAATTCGCGAGATCCCACTTTGAATTTGTATAATATTAGGGGTTATGTTACCTACTGTTTCCTCTTGAGGAGCAGCAGTTGATTTTGACAATGATGATTGAGACGAATTTAACAATCTATTTAATATTGTGAGAGAATTTCTCTCGACGGTTCGGCTTACAACAAACATTATGCACAAATATTTATTTATTTCCTATTTTGACGAAGAACCCGCAATCTAGAAGAACCATGTATTCAATACACTCAAAAACTCTCGACCAATACCAACTAATGAATATTTTCTATTTAGTTGGCACTAGCGCTTACAGACGGCCATCATGCAACGGCGCAACCGGCAATATCAGTGGGAGACGCTTGAACAAGTGTCAATGTTTCGAATCAATCGGTGACCAAAAGGCACAAACTTATCCCGACACCTAAGATGGGTAGAATCAATGTATTTGAAATAATAATGTAAAAATATGATATAAAGTTTGTGCGCAATTGCAACCACACAAAAAACTATGGAGAATAGAGATTGAGACCCATAGTAATGCTCTCTGAATGGCAGTGGATGTGAGCTGTGCTATCAGATCAACGGTAAATTCACCCCCATTATCAGGCCAAATCGATAAACTGGGTAAATTTTACCTCCAATCCGACTGCGCAGGATACCCATTAGTATATATATATTGTATAAGTATATATATAAGTGTATATATAAGATTCAAAGACTGTGGAGTAGGAAATATAAAACTTGAAAGTCGCGGAAAGTCGTTCTTTAGAATTTGGCGATTCTCGAGAACACAGTAATTTTCCCGCGAATTTTCCTTCGTAAATGGTTCACATTTCACCGCCTGAGGCGCTGACGGAACTATCGATACAAATGCAGGATATTCACTGTCGTCTCTAACAATATTTCCACTAGTTTGAAATGGTTACAACATTTCGATTCGATCATTGTTCAATCGCTGAGATCTCATCTCTTTCATTCGATTCGATTTTTCAGGTCTGCCGAGATAAAAGGATAGGATGATATTGTATATACATGAAATACGATGAAATGATATAAATGGATATATCGTGCTTCTCCCATAGAACTACCGCTATGAGCAAGATAATTGTAAGCCAGGTTTTGTATAGCATTTCATAAATATAGATTGGAATACATTCGGTCGGGTGAATTCGGCTAGTGTTTGATAGTGACAGCTAATGTGTCAGTTGGTCTCACAGAGAGCAGTGAAGGGCATATGTGGGTTTAATAATTGAAAATATTTATATAGCAACCGCAAGTCAAAAAATGATAAAAAATCTACATGTGATAATAGTTCTAATAAGATTTCATTCCTGTGTTGTGGACATTTTTATGTCGAGTGACGTATAATAGCGAACGAATTTGATCCTGGAAAAGAATGGAGAATGTGTGGTGTTACCCGGTGACCGGGGGGATGAACGCAGCTGATCCCCCATTCACTCTAATTGAGAATCATTAATCGTGAGTCCTCCCATTATACAATGATAACAGTGATCAATCTCAATATTCCATGGTGTTTCATAATAATAGAGATAATATTGATGATAGTGGTAACATGACAAATTCATTGAACAGATTGCTCATTGGATTGTACCGTTGACAAGTGTTGCGCACATGGGGTTACAATAATTTCTTCATTTAAACTCAGGTTATGTTCGTGCATTGACATCGAAGAGAGGAGTGAAATCTTTTGTTGAAGATAATCTAATGTTCTGGAAAGTAAATTGGAGTAGTTTTAATTTGGTTAGTTCATTTATCCAAATACATTATGAGGCGGATTTAATCAATGTTTTTCGGAAAACTATGACAATTGTATGAATGAATGTATTTATATAAACTAATACCGAAGATAAAGCACTATACATTTCTATGAAACCACGTCCCACTATCTAAGATGAGGTCACTAACTATATTCTAATCTTGTATACTTCTATTTGTGTTCATATTTGCAATTAATATTCAGGAATTATCGATAGACAGTATGTGAGAACGATCGTGAATAAAATTCCGCAATATATTTATAAAGTATACATGTATAGACACAAGAACCTCACTTGAGTCAGATGACTTCTCACTGCATGCAACACAGTTCTTCACTTCCTGTCAGGTATGTCAGCCTGAAATCTCTCTGAATACGTTATTGAATAAAGGAGCCTTCTGGTCACGGAACTCATTGTTAAATTGACTATCTGAGGCCAAAAGTTTGTGAGAATATCTTGATATATATATGTATAAAGCGAATCCATCCGCCAACAATGTTGTTTTGCCATTTTTATTTGAACAATTTATTACATATGCTGAACGAAAAGCTCTTATATGAGATGCGTCCTCCATGTCATTGTACTGAGTAATTGTTAAGGGTTTGATCTCAAACGAAGGATAATTCAACTGCTTTTCTCTTACAACGGGGAAATCTCACAATTTTACATAAATCAATTTCATGGATCTAGTTTTCTCTCTTCGAATAAGACATGGAATATTTCGGTACCTTGATGCAAAACCTCTTGAGATATGTTCGGTTCCTAAGAATGTTTTGATCATCAATCTGGTTTGTTCCTCCGAAGAATTTGTATAGGAAATATTCCGTGAATTATCGTTCATTATATCATGTGAGATACTTCAATGAAGAATAAGAATAATCTATAAAAATTTTTTCATGATATCCTATCAGAAATCTGAGTTATCGCGTGAAAACGCATGAGAACAGATTTTCGCAGAAGTAATGAACTCTGACAGTGATGATCTATCAGTTGACTACAAGACCTGTCTCGGATGTGCATATATTTTCAAAATATGTTTTTATTCGCACAAGATTATGTCAAAAGGAATGACGGATGATCTAATGAGATTGAATTGGTAATTTTTCGAATGAAAATCTACATTATGATGCTCACTCTCGAAAACATTCGCTCATTCTTTGTATATAGAACAAGCTTCTGAAAAAATGGCCCAAATTTGGGCGGTTACATCTATCGCCTTCCTTGAAACTTCAGGAAAACACTCAGCAACTTCCGAGAAGTAGATAGCGTGATCGGTATATAACTAAATATTCATCAGCAGTAGCATAGTCAATAATTTGGAACTACAACATGAACGAACTTTTATCCAAATGTGATACCCAAAAGAATGAGACCACAATATTTTCGGGAATTAATGTAACAGTGTATTACTATTCTATTCTTCATGACGAATCAAAAAGGCTGGTGTAATAATGAGAGAACCTGTTTCAATCCAACAGACGGTTATATTCAGCTCATGAACTTTTGCTTCCATTGATGGAAGTTTCCGATGGAATCTCATTTTATTCGAGTCAGTTCAATGTGTGGTTGACTAATCTGGGACTCTTGACTTTCATAGAATGGAATACATCGAACGACTAATGTGATAGCTACTCATACACCACCCGAACTTCAGTAAAAACTTCACATCTTTCGAATATGTTTTGTGGTTCTTCCAATTTGCATTTGAAACCGAGTTCATCGTGAACCTCATCGTCATGTAATTTCATAACACCAAAAATGATTGGAGCATCCGGAATTTCTATCATTCTCTACAAATTAGTTGCAATTCAAAAACTTTGTGAGTGAATGTCGCATTAATACCTAGACGCACAATTGTGAATTGTGCTCATTGTTTATATCATTCGCCATTTGCTGACTTTGACAAGTTTTCTTTATCGAGAGTTACTACAACGTAGTTGAATAGTACATGAAAATCTCAATATAACGAATGCGTTTCTTCCAACTCACACGAAACAGTTTGATAGGGAGAAACTGAATAGACTTTTTCGGGCACATCAGAATCCGTTTTATTCGCACATCGAGGGGTTCTGTAGCATTCATACGAGTGAAGAGAATCATAGTCATGATGCATGAGAATTTCACACAAATTTCAACATTTCTCCATTATTGGATTACAATGTCGGATCATTAAAGCTCGGATGGAACATGCAAAGCGTTGGCAATTAGTAAAATTGGGGTAGAAGTATCAATCATTCATGATTGCTCGGAATGATATTTTTCAATTGACTTGTTGATCGACTCCATTTGATTGCATGAAAAATTCATAACAAAGTGGTGTAAGGTATTTTACTCATCGCTCATATCGATAAATGCAGGACTGTAATCAAGTATTGCATGACCAGATTTTCGAACTCAAATTCAACAAAACGGATTGGCATGTTCCTGAAATTCCACGGAATATATGACTGTTATGGAGTGCTGAGAGGAATATGAGTTAACAATTGGATCAATGGACTAATACAACATTTTATGCATCATACAATAAGTTTGTCTCCAAAGTATTGCACAGTTGTGAAGTTTTTTTTCTCACACTGGCATTACCTCTTCGTTCATTTCGCATAATGTAATCCAGTTTTCCGTCTTCAGTTATCATTTCCCTTCATTTCATCCGTTCCACTTCAGAATGATAATCTGAGTTGATATAGTGATGACAACTGTACTTCTACCAACAATGATTGATCCAAAATCTTCTAAACATTCTACATCATCTCCATTCATATGTTCCAACATGGTCGAAATTCTTCATATTGGAAGGAAATGATGGGAAAATAACATTTTGTTCCGCGAAAGAGAAGGCGAAAAAATTATTGAATATAAATACGCACATTGGATGAACACTTCAACTTGTGGGAGCTTTCTGTGGGTTTTCCATTTGCACTTCATCCCTTTCACTCATTCGCTAATAGTTGCACCGATCCGTTTATTCTTTTCAATAATCACAACAATAATCGGAACAATTACACATTGTTTTTCTATTATATTTCAATTACAGAATGTATACACTCATAATCGAATAAAGTTCATTGGTTAATGGTATAATTGATGATGCGGTTTAATAAACAAGAGCTCATGACATTGGCTACACAGCCCTCACAGAAATTTGAAAAAGAAGGAACATTGTGTGTCCGTGAACGACAGGAGGGATTTTTTCGGCGGACTGAGAGTGAGTTCACTAATTCCAAATATGTATATATATATAT